>CM035164.1:22377176-22624676 GCA_020205615.1 Panax quinquefolius
CTTGGTGAAGTAGTCGATCATGGTGAAGATAAATCGATGTCCATTACTGGCTTTAGGCTCAATGGGCCCGATAACGTCCATTCCCCACATTGAGAAGGGCCAAGGCAAACTCATATTGTGGAGCTCCCGTGGAGGGGCATGGATAGCATTCCTATGAATGTGGCACTGATAACATCTCCTGACGTGGTCATTGTAGTCAGCTTGGAGAGAGAGCTAGTAATGTCCTGTCTTGATAATCTTCTTAACAAGGAGAGGGCCGCTCATGTGTGGGCCACAGACTCCACCATGGATCTCATACATAAGCCTTTGAGCTTGGTCTTTGCCTAAACATCTGAGGAGTCCTTGTCCTGCATCTCTTTTATAGAGTGCATCTCCACTTAGTTAGAATTTAATAGCAAGTCGATGGATCCGCCTTTTCTCAGTCGGGTTCGCCTCAGCAGGTGTAGATCCATCTCGTAGGTATTCCTTGATATGTCGATACCAAGGATGCTGGATGGGAGGTAGATCATCCGATACTTCTCCAACGTAGTTCCCATATACTGGGGCCTTGTGCAGGGAAATTGTGACGCTTGGCAAGTGTCCCTTGTCAGATATGCGAATCAAGGAGGCCAAAGTTGCTAATGCATCCGCAAAGTCATTCCTATTACGAGGAATGTGTAGAAAGGAGATTTCTTCGAACTCCATAACAATCTGTAAAACTTGTCGATGGTAAGGCAGCAAATGTAGTTCTTTAGTTTGATAGATTCCCGTGGATTGTCTGATTATCAACTCTGAATCCCAAAAGACATTTAACCGCCTGATGCCCATTGAACGGGAAAGTTTTAGCCCCATGAGACAGCCTTCATACTTTCGGTTGTGTTGTTGGTGTTTGACAAACTACAATTTGACTACGATGGATATCGCTCCCTCGCATGGGATACTAGAACTACTCGACTCCGAACCTTCCATATTAATGACTCCATCAAAATACATCTTCCATGTTTGGCGTGTATCGTACTGATGGTGTTGCTGAACTGTCATTACTCTTTCATCGGGGAAGTATGTCTCCAAGGGTTTGAAGTCCCCTGAGGGTGCGGCAGCTAGTTGATCCGCAATTCCTTAACCTTTGATGGACTTTTGAGTCACATAGACGATGTCAAATTGTTGTAGGATTAACTGCCATCTGGACAGCCGGTAATTTAACACGGGTTTGTTGAACACATACTTGAGAGGATCCACGCGGGATATGAGATGGGTTGTGTGACCATGGAGGTAATGTTGTAACCTCATGGAAGCCCATACTAAAGCACAACAAATCTTCTCAATCAGAGTGTACTTGTGTTCATTGCTGCTGAATCTTTTGTTGAGGTAATAAATAGCTCGTTCTTGGCCTCTATCGTCTTTCTGTCCCAGCATGCAGCCCATGGCTTTGTCACTTATGAACAGGTACATGAGCAGGGGAACATCATCCCTGGGTGGTACCAAAATGGGAGCTTTGACTAGCTGTTCTTTGATTGTGAGGAAGGCATTTTGGCACTCATCATTCCATTTCATGGAGGAGTTCTTCCTTAATAGCTTGAAGATTGGCTAACAGGTTGCTGTGAGTTGAGAGATGAACCTGCTAATGAAGTTGATTCTTCCCAAAAATCCCCGTATTTCCTTCTCTGTTTGAGGAATGGGCATTTTCGTAATGGCCTAGATTTTGGTAGGATCCAGCTCAATCCCTTTGTGGCTGACTAGGAATCCTAGCAACTTGCCTGATTTAACGTCAAAGACGCACTTGGCTGGATTCAACTTCAAGTTGTACTTACGTAACCTGTTGAATAGCTTTCTGAGATAGTCTAAGTTGTCCTCCTCCTTCCGGGATTTGACAATGATGTCATCCATGTAGATCTCAATCTCTTTGTGCATTAAGTCATGGAAGAGAGCCATCATAGCTCGCTGATAGGTGGCTGGCATTGATGAGGCCGAATGACAACCGTCTATAGCAAAAGGTTCCCCAAGGCGTGATGAAAACAATTTTTCACGATCCTCCTCAGCAACCATGATTTGATGGAACCCCGCAAAGCAAACAGCAAAGGAGTACATGCAGTATTGAGCAGTATTGTCAATGAGAAGGTGGATAAAGGGTACGGGAAAGCTATCTTTAAGGAAAGCTTTGTTCAAGTCTCGATAATCCACGCAGACTCGCACCTTTCCTCCAGGTTTAGGCATGGGAACAATGTTGGATATCCACTTAGGATATATAGAAACCATGATGATGCCAGCTTGAAATTGTTTCACAATTTCTTCTTTTACCTTTAAACTCCACTCAGGTTTCAATCGCCTGAGCTTCTACTTGACTGGCTTGAATCCCTCTTTAATGGTTAGGCGGTGAAGTACAATGTCAGTGGACAAACCCACCATGTCTTCATGAGACCATGCAAACACATCCTGGAATTGGGTTAGTAGTGTAACCATGTCATTCCACTGGTTTGGGGTAAGGTCTGAACCAATCTGGATTAACTTAGGGCTTTCTAAGGTTTCGAGATTGAATGAAGTGGTTTGATCAAGGTTGGGTTTAGGTTTGTCTTTGACCCATTCTTGAATTTTTGGAGGCACCTCAATGTCCTCATGTATTTCCATCAAGGTTGAATTCATCTCTACATCAAAGTTACAATCGTTGTGGAGAAGAGGCACCAAATCAGCAAGTACAGGCACATCTAAATTTAGGGTCCTAAAACAAATATGCTTTCACTTAGTATATATGAAAAGGTTTGATCATACAAAGTGTAAGCATGTACTAGAAAAATGACTGCTAATACTGTATAGAAAAGTAAGCAGTTATGATATCTACAGGGCAAAAATAGTTTCTGCCCGTTTTACCTTTGTCGACCAATGCAAGGAGTGATGTTCCAATTGGCAAGGGCAAAGTCTAGGAGGACTGCAGTGATGGAGGGGTTGTCATCGTCCTCCCTATCTCGAATGATGGCCATTATGTATGAGCAATCATCGTCTGGGGTGTATCTATTTGTATGTTCGTTATGAACAATGATGCGTATGCCCAACATCATTCGGATGACGTCTTGTTTAATTCTTTGTTTCTCTTCTTCCATGGTGAGATCTGGAATAAAGACTTCTTTCACCTTCACCGGTACCGGCTTGGGAAATAACATAGCCATTACATTGGCTGGCACCTTTACAAGAGGTTGTGCGGACTCAGCAGTTGTAAGTGTAGACAAACATCATGTAACTGAAGCTGGAGGAATCTGAAGATGTTTATGTGGATTCCTGTTACTAGAACTGGAAGAATAGCCTAGCCCAGCTGTCCCAGTTTGACTGATAACTTGGATGGGGTACTTGATACCTTGATGATCTTTACCCAGCCTTTGTCCTGGTTGATGACCCAAGGATATCATTTCTTGAGTAGCCGACATTACTTCGGCAAAAATCTTGGGTGTGAGAGGTGGCGTTCGAATAGCATGGTACTGAGTGTTGCTCACCTCCAAGGCATGAAAACTGACCGGTTCAACATCTGAATTGATGTTGATGTATGGTATGTCACTCTGTGGAGGACACTCCGGTTCAGCGTTGATTTTGACTAGTGACTTCATTGATAATGTATTTCAACCACATGATGAAGGGTGGAGGGATCGCCTTACCATATATGAATCCACGGTCTTCCCAAGAGCAGGTTGTATCCTGAATCTATCTTGAGTACGTGAAAAGACACGCAGAATGTATGGGGACCAATTTCGATTGGCAGCTCAATTACTCCGACCGAATTCTGGCGGGCTCCATCAAAAGCTTTGATGACCGTATGGCTGCTCTGGATTCGGTTGAGATTGACATTCATCTTCAACAATTTAGCATGTGGACAAATATTGAGAGATGAGCCTCCATCTATCAAGACTCTAGCTAGCATGTATCCAGAAGACAAGACTGCAATGTGCAACGGCTTGCAATGACCAGTCCCTTCAGGCGGTATGTCGTTATCAGTGAAGGATATCACATTGTTGTTAAAAACGTGATCAACCAAATGTTGAAATTTTTCCACATCCACTGATTTTGGTAGATAGGCTTCTTCTAAAACCTTCAGCAAGATCGTCTGGTGATCCTCAGAAGTTAGGACCAAGTCCAAAATTGAGATTTGGTGTGGAGCTTCTTTTAAGCTTAAAACCACCTTGGCTTCATTATGACCCATAGTGTGTAGGAATTTTTCAATCTTCTCCATGGGTATTTTCCCCTTTGATTTGATGGTAGACTTCATCACCCGTTGGGGAAGATACAGTGGATTTTCCTTCGACACTGTGGCAGATGTATACGAGGTGGATCCTTCACCTTCTCCATAATCCCATGGCACTTTGTGTAAGCTAACAATAGGATATTATGCTCTGCATGGTAAGTTGATTGGCTCTGGAGCGGCCACTTTCAAAGGATTGTTGTTTCGTCTGAGTTGAATTGCTGGTATGGTGAGTGATTTGTTAGTCCCATCAGTTTCTGTGGATATGACTGCTACCAACCCCTTCCACTTAGTAGGACAGGTATTCTCACTCTCACGTAGCATAATATCATCGTCTATTAGTTGTAGGACACCACTGTCAATTAGATTCTGGATAAGGTGGCGGAGTGCCCATCATTCTTCTGTGCTGTGACCGCGAGAATGGGAGTCATATTGACATACTCCATCAGAATTGAACTGTCCGAAACGGGGATTAACTGGAGGAAGAAGGGAAGTGATTCTTCCTTCATTGATTAGCATCTACAGGAATTCCTCCATAGGTTGGCCCAGGTATGTAAATTCCCTTTTATTGGCAAAATCCCGATGGGCTTTAGCATTTGCTCTCCTTATCACTTTGTCCTCCAGCATTTCATTTTCTGAAGGTGATGAGAATATATTCGTGACAAAAGGGAGGAGATTAGCATGCTCATGGCTGACCAACTGGCGTGTTACTTGATGCTGATAAGTTACCAGTTCTGCCAATTGTTCAATTTGTTTGCACAGAGCTGCATCTTACTTCCATTGAAAATAGGAATTTGGCATAATCCCATTTATCAACTCTGTCTTTGGTGGTCTGAGATGATTCGCCATTGTAATTGGAACTCTGTCCATTGCTCCAATTAATCATGTTGACCTCTTCTTCTTTATGTTGAGGAAGAGGATTGTCTTGTACGTGAGGTTGATCTGGTTTGGTGACCACGATCTCACCGTTATCTATCAGGTCTTGGATCTTGTGTTTCAAGGCCCAAAAATCCTGAGTATCATGTCCAGGTGCCCCGGCATGATAAGTACATTTCCGAGCAGCATTGAAACCCCGTCCATTAGGGCTGGCTGGTGGAAGAAGATGCGTGATTTTCTTCTGTGTTATCAGAAGAGTAAGAATATTCTCGAGTGAGTCCCCTAAGGGTGTGAACACTCGAGGGGGTTTGACTTCTCCACCTTTTGGTATTTGAGGGTTTGAAGACTGTGCTTGAAAGGGAGTGTAACTTCTCCTTTGGATAGGCATGTTCTGATTGCCTTTTTGACCCTGTAGTATCAGGGAAACATCTTCCTCTTTCTTTTTATGGACCCTCCGAGGGTTGTTTCCATAATTTCCGGATTGGATGTGCTCAGCAACAGCTTTAAGGGCAGCTAGGTCTTGAATTTTTCTGGACTTCAATCCCATCTTAGCCATCTCCCCATGTTTGACCATTTCAGAAAATGGTTTACCGATGACGGCTAAAACTCTTTCATAAAAAGGAGCTTCTTGTATGTCTATGAAAGTCATGACCATTTACGATTCATCACATGTAAGAATAACTTGGGCGACCCAGTGTCTCCACCTTTGAGCATACTCTCTGAAAGACTCGTTAGACTGTTTCTTGACCTTGGTAATTTGATACCGGTCATGAGCCATCTGAGATTGGAAGCTGTATTATGTGAGGAAAGCGTGTGCTAGCTCTTCCCATCTATGGATCTTTGAGTTGTCTAATTTGATGTACCACGAACAGGCTTCTCCAGTTAGACTTTTCTGGAACAGCTGCATTCTGAGCTTCTCGTCCTCTGCATAAGATCCGAGTTCTCCGATAAACACCTTCAAATGTGTGTAAGGATCTCCTAACCCGTCATATTTTTCAAAGTCAAGAGTCTTAAACTTTTCTGAATAATGAACACCAGGGAAAATGCAAAGGTAAGCATATGAAACACTCACGCGTGCTCCAATTCCTTTGATAGCACGAAGGGTCTCTTCCATTTGAAGGACTTTTTTTTTGATGTCACCGTTGTCTAGATCTCCTGTGAGATGGGTGGCATCATAAATTTTGTTGGTCGTATCCAACTGCAGTTCGGGTATCGTAATGACCTCGGTTCCCTCTTGTGTAGAGGATTCAGCATGTACGGGTATCTTTGGACCCTGAGTAGACTGGTGTAGTTCTTTAAGCGAAATGACCAAATCAGAATTTGTTTGCTTAATCCGTCAATTCTTTCTGCGAGAAACTGGATTAAGGTCGATCTAGTCGATGATGATATGATTGACTATAGAAGCTTGCGACCTTTTTGGATTTTGACCGGGTAGTGGGTCCGATTGGTTCCCTGCGAAAGACTTGCATAGTTTAGTCTTTAGGGAATGTATAAAAATAACATGCTATGTGATGTTTCCATTTTAGGAATTTTATCCTGCAAAACGGATGTCAGCTGTTTGTAATACAGGATAGTATGTTAAACTAAATATGTATGTGTACACATTTCTTCATATTTCTCATTATATATGGAATGAAATTACAAGTAATTGTGTTTACAAGTAATTAAAAATGAGAAAGCATGAAGAGACTTTCCTCCGTATTGGGTTTATCAGAGGCTGACCTATCTTAGGTTACTCTCCCGGCTTTTTGGCATGAAGGTTCCCAAATCATCGCAATTTACTCAACGGGAAATTAATTCGGTCTTTCAATTGGAGCGAATTTGGGTGGTGCCTTTCTTGAGCCTCACGGGAATTAGTCTTCATACGAGTCCAGTAATCAAACACCGACAGGATAGCCTCCTGGTGGACGGACCACACAACATACATTCACATACATCGCGTCTCACCGTATGGAAATGATGACATGTGTGAAGCACTAATATCACAAGTAGATATGGTGCGAAGCACTAAGTGCAATAAGTAAATGCATTTGTACACATTCATCATAAATGTAAATGCAACATCGACACACAAGCAGATAATAGTTTTGAAAAAATTTGAAATAGAAGCTTAAGTCCTCTTACTGGAGTCCCCAGCAGAGTCGCCACCTGTCGACGTAGGGATTTTTAGTTGTCCCTTTCCGTTACTTGTTCTTTGGTGTTCTCATGTTAGGTGAGATTTATTTGAAAAAACAAGTGAAAAAGGCCCGACATGTATAATGTCAACGATGAACTATTAAGAGTCGCCAGTTGGTTTTTTAAATGGTTGTACCAACACAACCGAGAAAAGGTTTGCCCATTGACCCAGTGATGTGACACTGCTAAACGGGTCGGTGAAACCGAGATTCATTAGGGTCCGGGGACTTGATTATGCAGAGGGAAGGTGTTAGGCACCCCATGACATCCGTGTTACCACGGTGACCGCCTCTTTTCAAGAAACTATTATCTGAATGTGTGTGTGTGTGGGTCAATGTGTTGTTTATTTGAAAGTGGTGTGAGGCCCCGTTCGCACCTATATACACAGGGTTTGAATTTATGTAAAAATTCAATTTTAGCAAGATATGGCAGTGATGTTTTATAAAAGAGGTTTTTTAAACCCTTGTTCTCAATAGTAATAGAGACCTTTTACACTTCCATTTTATTAAGTGTTCAGCTTGATTGATTTTATTTTCGAGATGCGAAGCACCTATAAGAAAATAATGTACAAAATAATGCCGATTTTCTCGTGGGTATGAAAACCATCTGAGAAAATTCAGACACCGCAGAATAATTTACAAGCTGCTTACAACTAAAAATGTCTATCACGGGAACCGAATCTAGATCCAATAAGCTGAATCTGTGATCACATGATTCCTAGGCTCACATGATACCGCAATTTGTATAAAAGCAGTAAGCATGTATATATATAAAAGTCAGTAAATATATATATACGATACATGATCAAACCACCACGAAGCACCTCCATGGGGATCGAAAATATAAATAAAGTCAGAAGCTATCAACCGCCACTTGAGGAAAACTCTAAAGGCGGGATGAAATGTAAATAAAGTCAGAAAAGCGATCAACTCGCCATTTAAGTAAACTCCAGTGCAGAGATTAAAACGTAAAGAAAGTCAGAAGCGATCAACCACCACGAAGTAAACTCGTGTGGGACGAAAATATATATATTTATATATATATATATATATATAAAAGCGATAAATGCACCGGATGTAAAATCCAGGCTCATCGAATAGAGTTCGACAACAGTTCATATATATAAGTGTATATATATATAAGCGAGTGAACGCTCTGGATGTAAAATCCAAGCTCATCGAACAAAGTCTGACACACAGTTAATATATATAAATATATATATATATATATATATATATATATTAAATCAGTAAATGCTCCAGACCGAAGTCTAGGCTCATCGAACAAAGTTCGACACACAGTTTATGTAAAATCCCAAATTTTACGAATAAAGATTTAATTTTCTCAAAATATTTTTTTCAAAATTATGGTGTGGATTTGAGATAATGTTATAGTTGTGGGTAATATTTATAAATTTTGAAAAGTATGCAAGTTGTTGTATAATATTCTTTTTGTCGGGGAATATCCGTACGACGGTACAATCATTGGTGGACCCCATAACGGAATTATTGTCGGATTGAGAAAACGACAAAAATATTTTTATAAAAATAACGGCGGAAGTTTTACCGTTAAAACTGCTGAACTACTCTCAGTAGTAAAAGTACAATGAATACGCCATGTTGCATAGTAGCACACGATATATGATTATTGATGCTTACGTGAGAAGTCACTCAGTTTTGTTCAATTATTACTACAGTAAATGTTGCATAGTATCTCACGTTATTTGATTCAATTATTGTCGATATTTTATATATTATTAAATAAATAATTGAGATGACGAAGTTATTAATATTATTATTTGCAATATTATCGATGTCTAGAAGTTCTGTCAAGGGGAGATTTGGTCACCTAATTGCTCACCAATAGGGAGAAATCCTTATTAGAAAGCCCCCCTCTTTCCTGGGAATGACCTAGTCGATTAATATTGTGAATTATAATAATGGTGATAAAAAAAAATTTATTATTATTATAAATGTAATAAAACAGAAAACTTTTTATATAAAATAGAATACTTTTATAAAGTTTTGTTTTATTTGATTATAAATAGAATATATTATATTTTATTATGCATAGTGTTTGCATAAAGGCCTGCGATAGTATTTTTTATAGTAAAATCTTTTTATATAAAACATAATACTTTTATAAAGTTATTTATTTTATTAGATTTTAAATAAAATATATTATATTTTATTATGTATGGTATTTGTATAGTGCTCGCATAGTATTTGCATAGTAAAATCTTTTTATATAAAAAGAATACTTTTATAAACTTATTTGTTTTATTAGATTATAAATAAAATATATTATATTTTATTATGCATAGTGTTTGCATAGTGCTTACATAGTGTTTGCATAGTAAAACTTTTATATAAAAAATGTAATACTTTTTATAAAGTTTTGTTTTATTTGATTATAAATAGAATATATTATATTTTATTACATATATGTAGTCATAAGATCATTTCCATTCTCCTATAAATAGGATGCTTATTTAGAATTAAAAATCACACCGTAAATTCGAGAATTCTTCTTCTATAATCTTGAAGTATTTTTTAGAGTTTAAGAAAGCTTCAAGTATAACCCTTCGCCTCACCTACCTGGAATACTCTTCTTTTTAAGGTAAGGGGGGTATTATTCTTTCGTATTCATGAAGAGAATTATTTTCTTTCAATACTGTAAGGGTTGTTATTCCATTCTTTATTATTATGTTGGAATAACTTTTATCTATGCAAAGTACCGCATACATGGTGAAATTCTTCTATTATTCCATTCTTTATTATTACATTAGAATAACCCGTATCATGCGGTCTATCACATGCCCGGTGAATTCATTGTTATTCCATTCTTTATTATTCATTGGAATATCATGCCGTGTGACATTATGACGTGACTTTCCATTCTTTAATATTACATTGAAATATCCCATGCATGCGGATTCTGGATGACACGGTTCCATTATTTATTATTATGTTAGAATAACTTTGCCTATGCAAGTCTACATATACATGGTGAAATTCTTCTCATTATTCCATTTTTTATTATTCTGTTGAAATGATTTGTCTATGTGGATTACCGCATGGCGGGCGAAAATCTATTTGCTGTTTCATATATTCTATTATACTTGGTTGGTTAAAGTTTTAGCTTCTATACTCCATGAAATTAGTAGAATATCCTGGATATTTGCGCTTCATCCAATATCTTTTCATGGAAATATTTTTTTGAGTATTCTTGAATTTTACTCCACAAAGCAGTATCATGTTGACAATTTGGACATTATTGAGTTCAGGATAAATTAACTTATAAATCTTTAAAATTTATTCTTGAACTTGTTTTATTGAATTGTCATCATCCTCATGCTTATATTATGTTGAAAGTCATCTCGTGGCACAGTAGGCATAGATGAACTTGGTATGATTATGACCGAGGATTATTCGGTATAATCATGACCGTAATGTTACAAATGATGTGAAAAAAGTCCTCATTGGCCCGTAGTGCATTGATAGACAGTTTTTGGTATGATTATGGCTATGGATTCTCTTCGGCCAAGGGTGCAAAGATGAATTGTTTTATGGCATGATCAGTACTGTTGATGAAAACACGATTATCTATGGCCCGTAGTGCATAGATAATTCGTGGTCGTGATACTAAAAAATATCATTGGCTTGTAGTGAAGGGATGATTTAATGTTGTGAATTATTTATTAAGCTGAGTCTCAGCGATAAAAGTGATGAAAAACCTTTTAAATCAGAAGATAGTAGATTTTATGCTCTACTTGACTCTTCTAATGGATTATTTATTCCGCTGCAGTTGTTGATCTAAAACTTGTTGTCTATTATATTCTATCAGTTGTTATACTGTTGAAGGCTAAGGATAATTTATTCTGCATTATCTTAGTCATAATAATTCTTACTAGGCTAGTTGAGCTCACCCTTTGTTTCAATGTTCTCTTCAGGAAATGAGAATATAGCTGGGACGAGTCGGGGAACGGATTGACGGTCCAGATGGTTGTTTTAGTAGTCTTCATTATTCTATAAAATAGTGTGACAATAAATGTATTGAGGACTTATTTTGAGTTTGAATACTGTTTAGAAGACAATATTTATATTAAAACTCACAGCTCATGTTGTATATTTAAGTTTGTATTTGTATTCTGTACCATGTATTTGGCAACTCGGAATGGGTGATGAATACCTATTTTGGGGGCGTCACAGTTGGTATCAAAGCTTAGGGATATGATCCTTGGCTGAGATGTGAGATAAGAACTAGGAGGAGAGAGACGGGGAATTCCTTCGCTAGTATGACCTACCTGAGTTTATTTGGTATTTAATTGGTCGGTCAGAGTATAGGGATAATATGTGATATATCAATTAACCCTTGTTTTGTGACAGTGTTTGAGAATGGCATCCGAAAATGTTGAGATCGTAAGAATGAAGCACATGAGACCGTTGAGTCACCAACGATCAATACCCAGGATAATGTACAACAGGAAGACAATAATCCTCAGGTAAACAACAACACCGATCAGATGATGAACGATGGGATGATCAGTGGCTTTATGCAATTTATGAAACATCAGGCGAGAGAGACTCATTTTCAAAATATAGGTGGAAACAATGGCAACCCACGGCTGGTCACTGCTAAGCAGTTCAAGGAGCTAGGACCGCCGAAGTTTTTGGGAAAGCCAGAACCACTTAAGGCGGAGACGTGGTTAAAGCAGATCACCAAGATATTTAATGTCTTGGGATGCTCCGAGGAGAAAAAGGTTCCCTTTGCCACCTTTATGTTGCGTGAAGAGGCAAATTACTGGTGGGAATCTGTAAAATGTACCCAGCCTGACGCACTCAAGATGTCTTGGGAGAAGTTCCAAGAGTTGTTCAACGACAAGTACTTTCCCGAAAGTATTCGTCATATGAAGGAGGTGGAGTTTATCAAGTTGGAGCAAAATAATATGACCGTGTCGTAATACGAGGCTAAATTTACGGAGTTATCCCGGTTTGCATCCCATTTGGTCGATAATGAGGAGCGAATGACGCGAATATTTCTAAGAGGTTTGAAACCCGATAAACGTCAATACCTCATTTCTCACAAACTTTGTTTATATTCAGATGTTGTGAATAGGGCTCAGTTATTGGAGCGCAATAATGAGTTAGCTCAACCAAAAGGCAACGACCAACAACACGATAATAATCATACCGGTGGCAACGGCCATCGGAATAATGATAACCATCGTGGGGGAAATTATCATGTCAAGAATGGTAACCACTTCGGTGGTAATCATGGCCAAGATAATAGAAGTGGAAATTTCAAGAAGAGAAGGTTCAATAATGATGGAAAGACAGCAGTACCAGCACCTGTTTCAAAGGAAGAAGAATGACCACCGGTCATATGTTTCAAATGCAGATAGGAGGGACACATCCGTCCAAAATGTACGCAGCAACCCAAAGAGTGTTTCAATTGCGAAAGAGAAGGTCACCTAGCTCGATTTTGTCGTGTAGTGAAGTCAAGTCCAGCTGGGATAGTGATGCCAAAGGATGTCCCAGACAAGTAAAAACCGGTAGTTTAAGTGAGAGCGTTTGTCGAGGAACTCGAATGAAGTTATCAAGTTAATTATAAATTCTTACAAAGTCTATACCTTATTAGATACCAGTTCTACCCATTCTTTTATCTCTCTTGCTTGCACTCAATGTTTAAATTTGACTCCGGAGAAATTAGACTTTGACTTATCGGTTGAAACTCCGTTAGGAGAAACCTTCATTACATGTGCTATCCAAGTCTTGGATGAGAGTCACAGTTTTGAATGATATTTCTATTGTTAATAAATTTGCTGACGTATTCTTAAAAACTTCTTAGCCTACCCCTAGAACGTGAAATCGAATTTTGTATTGACCCCAGTACAAAAACCCATTTCTAAAACCCTTAAATATTTCTTCAACCAAAACAAACGTAACATGCGCCAAAGATGTTGGCTCGAGCTGTTGAAGACTACAACTATACCATTCAATATCATTGTAGAAGAGCGAACACGGTAGCTGACGCGTTGAGTAGAAGATCGTATGTGTTTACGAGTGCGAATATATGAACCTACGTGAAGATAACGAATATATGATTAGAACCAACTTTAGTCGATAATGTTAAAGCTGCTAAAGCTACAGACCTGGAGCTGATGAATACGAAGAAGAAGGTTCAAGAGGGCGTTATTTTAAAATCAAGAGTTACTGAAGAGAGGAAATCTCAACCCTCGATTTAATTGGCCCATTTAAAATCCTCGATTGAGTAGGAACTGTGGCTTATAGACTCGTTTTATCGCCAAGTATGTCGCGTGTTCATAACATTTTTAACGTATCGATGTTACATAAATATGTGGATGACCCGAACCACATTATTAATTTAAGAACCGGACGAGATAGCGGATAATTTAACGTATGAAGATGTACCTGTTAAAATCTTGAAATATATTTTACGCTCAAAGGTTATACCTCAAGAGTTAGAATCTGGCGAAGTGTCCTCATTTGTTCGGCATACTAGGTACGTACGTAAATTTCGAGGGCGAAATTTCATAAGGAGAGGAGATTGTAAAATCCCAAATTTTACGAATCAAGATTTAATTTTCTCAAAATAATTTTTTCAAAATTATGGTGTGGATTTGAGATAATGTTATAGTTGTGGGTAATATTTATAAATTTTGAAAAGTATACAAGTTGTTGTATAATATTCTTTTTGTCAGGGAATATTCGTACGACGGTACAATCATTGGTGGACCCCACAACGGAATTATTGTCGGATTGAGAAAACGACAAATTAAAATATTTTTAGGAAAATAACGGCGGAAGTTTTACCGTTAAAACTGTTGAACTACTTGGTAGTAAAAGTACGATGTACGTATGGTTGCATAAGAGCACACCAGATATTGATTATTGATGCTTATGTGAGAAGTCACTCGCTTTTGTTCAATTATTGCTACAATAAATTGTTGCATAAGATCTCACGTTATTTGATTCAATTATTGTCGATATTTTATATATTATTAAATCAATAATTGAGACGACGAAGTTATTAATATTATTATTTGCAATATTAACGATGTCTAGAAGTTCACATCAAGGAGATATTTGGTCACCTAATCAATGCGCGCCAATAGGAGAAATCCTTATTGAAAGCCCCTCTTTCCTCGGGAACGACACGGTCGATTAATATTGTGAATTATAATAATGGTGATAAATTTTGTTTTATTATTATTATAAATGTAATAAAATGTAAAATTAACTTTTATATAAAATGTAATACTTTTTATAAAGTTTTGTTTTATTTGATTATAAATAGAATATATTATATTTTATTATGCATAGTGTTTGCATAGTTTCCGTATAGTATTTGCATAGTAAAAAATTTTATATAAAATAGAATACTTTTATAAAGTTATTTGTTTTATTAGATTTTAAATAAAATATATTATATTTTATTATGCATAGTGTTTGCATAAATGCTCGCGATAGTATTTGCATAGTAAAATCTTTTTATATAAAATGTAATATTTTTATAAAGTTATTTATTTTATTAGATTTTAAATAAATTATATTATATTTTATTATGCATAGTATTTGCATAAGACTACTGCATAGTGTTTGCATAGTAAAAACTTTTTATATAAAATAGAATACTTTTTATAAAGTTTTGTTTTATTTAATTTTAAATAGAATATATTATATTTTATTGCATAGTGCGAGATAAGTATCTTTTCCATTCTCCTATAAATAGGATGCTTAGTTAAAATTGAAAATCACACCAGAAATTCAGAGAATTCTTCTTCTATAATCTTGAGTGTATTTCTTTAGAGTTTAAGAAAGTTTTGAGTGTAGAAAATAGTGCAAGTTTTCTTCAAGTATATCCCCGCCCTACCGTCGGAATACTCTTCTTTTTAAGGTAAGGGGTCATTATTCTTTCATATACATGAAGAGAATTATTTTCTTTCAATACTCGTAAGGGTTGTTATTCCATTCTTTATTATTATGTTAGAATAACCTGTCTATGCGAAGTATCGCATACATGGTGAAATTCTTCTGTTATTCCATTCTTTATTATTCTGTTGGAATAACCTGTCTGTGCGCTCTATCGCATGCCTGGTGAATTCTGTTGTTATTTCATTTTTTATTATTCTGTTGGAATATCCTATCGGTGCGTATTACGCATGACCTAGTTCCATTCTTTAATATTCTGTTGAAATATCCTGTCTGTGCGGATTACGCATGACCTGGTTCCGTTATGTATTATTATGTTGGAATAACCTGTCTATGTGAAGTACCGCATACATGGTGAAATTCTTTTGTTATTCCATTTTTTATTATTCAGTTGAAATGATTTGTATACGTGGATTACCGTATGGCGGGAGAAAATCCATTTGCAGTTTCATATATTCTATTATACTCGGTTGGTTAAAGTTTTAGCTTCTATACTCCAAGAAATTAGTAGAATATCCTGGATATTTGCGCTTCATCCAGTATCTTTTCATGGAAATATTTTTCTGAGCATTCTTGAATTTTACTCCACAAAGCAGTATCATGTTGACAATTTGGACGTTATTGAGTTTAGGATAAATTAACTTATAAATCTTTAAAATTTATTCTTGAACTTGTTTTATTGAATTGTCATCATCCTCATGCTTATATTATGTTGAAAGTCATCTGCGGCCTGTAGTGCATAGATGGACTTGGTATGATTATGACTAGGGATTATTCGGTATAATCATGACCGTAATGTTACAAATGATGTGGAAAAAGTCCTCATTGGCCCGTAGTGCATTGATGGACAGTTTTTGGTATGATTATGGCTATGGATTCTCTTCGGCCAAGGGTGCAAAGATGAAATGTTTTATGGCATGATCAGTACTATTGATGAAAACACGATTATCTCTAGCCCGTAATGCATAGATAATTCGTGGTCGTGATACTAAAGAATAACCTTGGCCAGTAGTGCAGGGATGATTTAATGTTGAGGATTATTTATTAAGCTGAGTCTCAGCGATAAAAGTGATGAAAAACCTTTTAAATCATAGAAGATAGTAGATTTTATTCTCTACTTGACTCTTCTAATGGATTGCTTATTCCACTGCAATTGTTGATCTAAAACTTGTTGTCTATTATATTCTATCAGTTGTTATACTGTTGAAGGCTAAGGATAATTTATTCTGCATTATCTTAGTCATAATAATTCTTACTAGGCTAGTTGAGCTCACCCTTTGTTTCAATGTTCTCTTCAGGAAATGAGAATATAGCTGGGACGAGTCGGGGAACGGATTGACGGTCTAGATGGTTGTTTTAGTAGTCCTCACTATTCTATAAAATAGTGTGACAATAAATGTATTGAAGACTTATTTTGAGTTTGACTGTTTAGAAGACAATATTTGTATTAAAACTCACAGCTCATGTTGTATATTTAAGTTTATATTTGTATTCTGTACCATGTATTTGGCGACTCAGAATGGGTGATGAATACCTATTTTGGGGGCGTCACAGTTGGTATCAAAGCTTAGGGATATGATCCCTGGCTAAGATGTGAGATAAGAACTAGGAGGGGAGAGACGGGGAATTCCTTCGCTAGTATGACCTACCTAAGTTTATTTGGTATTTAATTGGTCGGTCAGAGTATAGGGATAATATGTGATATGTCAATTAACCATTATTTTGTGACAGTGTTTGAGAATGGCATCTGAAAATGTTGAGATCAGCAATGAAGCACATGAGACCGTTGAGTCACCAACGATCAATACCCAGGATAATGTGCAACAAGAAGACAATAATCCTCAGGTAAACAACGACACCGATTAGATGATGAATGATGGGATGATCAGAGGCTTTATGCAATTCATGCAACATCAGGCGAGAGAGACTCCTGTTCAAAATGCAGGTGGAAATAATGGTAACCCACGGCTGGTCACTGCTAAGCAGTTCAAGGAGCTAGGACCACTGGAGTTTTTGGGAAAGTCAGAACCACTTAGGGCGGAGACGTGGTTAAAGCAGATCACTAAGATATTTGATGTCTTGGGATGCTCCGAGGAGCAAAAGGTTCCCTTTGCCACCTTTATGTTAAGCGTGAAGAGGCGAGACATCTTGGTGGGAATCAGAAAATGTACCCAACTGGACGACTTAAGATGTCTTGGGAGAAGTTCCAAGAGTTGTTCAACGACAAGTACTTTTCTAAAAGTATTCGTCACATGAAGGAGGTGGAGTTTATCAAGTTGGAGCAAAACAATATGACCGTGTCGCAATACGAGGCTAAATTTATGGAGTTATCCTGGTTTGCATCCCATTTGGGCGATAATGAGGAGCAAATGACGCAAATATTTCTAAGAGGAATGAAACCCGATATACGTCAATACCTCATTTCTCACAAACTTTGTTTATATTCAGATGTTGTGAATAGGGCTCAGTTATTGGAGCGCAATAATGAGTTAGCTCAACCAAAAGGCAACGACCAACAACACGATAATAATCATACCGGTGGCAACGATCATCGGAACAATGATAACCATCGTGGGGGAAATTATCATGCCAAGAATGGTAACCACTTCGGTGGTAATCATGGCCAAGATAATAGAAGTGGAAATTTCAAGAAGAGAAGGTTCAATAATGTTGGAAAGACAGCAGTACCGGCACCTATTTCAAAGGAAGAAAAACGACCACCAGTCGTATGTTTCAAATGCGGACAGGAGAGACACATCCATCCAAACTGTACGCAGCAACCCAAAGCGTGTTTCAATTGTGGAAGAGAAGGTCACCTAGCTCGATTTTGTCGTGTAGTGAAGTCAAGTCCAGCTGGGATAGTGATGCCAAAGGATGTCCCAGACAAGTCAAAGCTGGTAGTTTAAGTGAGAACGTTTATCGAGGAACCCGAACGAAGTTATCACGGGTAAGTTAATTATAAATTCTTGCGAAGTCTATACCTTATTAGATACCGGTTCTACCCATTCTTTTATCTCTCTTGCTTGCACTCAACATTTAAATTTGACTCTGGAGAAATTAGACTTTGACTTATCGGTTGAAACTCCGTTAGTTCGGCACACAGTTCATATATATATATATATATATAAGTGTGTATATATATAAGCAAATAAACGCTCCAGACCGAAGTCTAGGCTCAATCGAGGCATAACTCGATAATGTTAGTCCATATATATAAATATATATATATATATATGTATATACAAACTGAAATAAATCCACGGACCAAAGTCCGGGCAAACACACGCAACACGACTCTCAACGTGAAGAAGGGTGTGTGCAAAGATGAAGAGAAAGGCTTTAAAGTGTGTGAGAAGGCTTACAGTGGGCTGCCAAAGAAGACTTCTATATCTTTAAAGCGATGAACACTCGGCTCCCATCAGTACAAAAATAGCTATATATGAGCTCACAAGTGTATAAAATGAGAAAGCACTCAGTATAGAGAGAGTACGGAGCAAATTTGGCAAGGCTTCCTCGCCTTTCTTTTTTTTTAAAATGGCCACCCCAAGCCCTCTATTTATAGAGGGGGGGAGCCGCAAGAACCTGCGGCTGGGCCATAGGTGTACCCAAGGCTACCCGGGTTACCCCGGGTTTTGCGGGTCGATTCATCTCAAAGTACGTGCACGTAGGCACTGTAATGTCCGCTCGAACTTTCAAAATTGCAATCTGGGCATCCGACTGAGGTATATAGGACCTATTTCGGACGTCGTTGTCGAGATTTATGCAATGGCATGGGATTAGAGGTTGTACGAAGTCAGGAAGATGGGACGGTGCCCTCCGGTCTTCAAGCTTCAAATTCCATCTGTTACCCTGCGTAATAGTCACTCGTGATTGGTTTTTCTTGATTCTTGTGGGACATTGTTGTGTAGAAATGTATGTATGAGATGTTGAGACGACGTGATGTGGCTTTGAGTTGGCGAGATGATGACTTTGCCCCTCACCGGAGTTATCGCCGGTTTGGGCTGGTAAAGCGACGTTGCTCAGGGTTATCTCTGAGATTGGACTGCTGCAAGTGTTGAAGGTCCTCAGTGTCATCTCTGAGGTGTGCTTGTCCTCCCGATGTTATTCCCAGGCTTTGTCGTGAGTGCCTCGGTGTGAGTGCCGAGGTTGAAGCTGATTGCACGCATTTGAAACAAGCATTTTCGGGGTTATCGCCGGAACTGCATTCCTTGGGGTTATCTCCGAGGTTGATATATGATACTCCCAGTGTTGGGACTGAGACTGGATACCTTAGGGTTATCTCTGAGATTAATCGGTCTTCTCCGGTGGAATTTCCGGTATTGGAACTGCATGCCTCGGGGTTATCTCCGAGGTTAGAACGGTTACTCTCGGTGTGTGTTCTGGGGTTGAGACTGAACTTCCGGTAGTATCCGGACTAGATGTGAGCTGTCTTCCAGGGTTATCTCTAAAAGACGAATCTGCATTCCTGCAATGTCAATGATAGGTGTGAAAAAAATTTCGAGTGTCTACAGATGTAACTTTGTATCATCCTATAAATTACGTAATATGATCCTAAATTATAGAGATTATAGTAAATGTATTACCCGTATAGCGAGTGTTGGAGACATTGTCGACCCCTGAAGTACAATCCTTCGGCGTATGGACTTTATCCCAGAACTCCATCATAGTAGGAGATCGTCCCAAGCTACTCCGCATAGCCTAAATCATGTACATTAATTATTATTACCTTACTTTACTATAGTTGTAGTTTAATATTAAATTAAACTAAATATAAATACATACCGACTTAACCTCCTGATACGATCATCGCGAGCCGGTATGTACAACTTAGAGATGGCCCGGATTCTTCTTCATCTCGCTTTCGGACTTGGTCTTGAAGGCAAGATCATCCCAATATGTACACATGGCGTACCCATCATGTCGTCTCGATATCGCCGGCCATGATGGCGGCGATAGTAGTCCCGGGAGATTCTTCTATCGCCTGATCGCCTCATATCGCATCTCGTATAGCCATACCGAAATAGTTCTTCGAGATGTGCGCAATAATAACGGCGTCACCATCTACCTCAGTGATGCTGGGATCATATCTATAATACCTCTATCAAGTGAACATAACATACATATAATTAATTATTTGAACAATATGTAAATAACTTGAACCTTGATTTAGTATATGTAATTAAACTTACGTGAAATTCCCGCAACACTACCACCATAAAGTTTGCATCGTAACGCACCTACTGGCTAAATTGCATGCAGCCAGCCGGGAGATGTGCCAGACATATGGCGTGTATAGTCTGCTTAGCGACCGAATCCATAATACTAGAAAACAAAATTTGTATGGAACATTTTAATTTATTAATCACATAATAATATCATTCTATAATTGAACATAAATATAGTAAAGTTAAAACCTACCATGATGGCCCGACATCAACGGGGCATATGTCGGGAACCGCTGGCGGATAACCTAATAGACCGAGGTTAGGCCCTCGCTGACGTCGACGTCTAGCATATGTATAAATATTTAATATAGTTATGACATTGATATATTATAGTAAATGAATGTTTAATATAGTTATGAAAAAAAGTGTTAACTCACTAGCTAACGAAGATGACCCGCCCTGAGAACCGTCACCCAATCCATCGCGGCCGCCACCACAGTCGCCTCCACCGCTATGTCTAGGCATAGTTATACTACTGAAATAATAGACATAAATTTGCATTAGTGAAATTAATTTCATTGCAATTATTCTAGTGATTTGTTTTAGTGGGATAATATTTACAAAACACCAAGTTCTGGAGAAGTAGTACGTCGTCAAACCCGTTAGAATCAAATTCATTTTCATCCTCTGATTCTGTCTCTTCCTCTTCTGTATCAATTTCTTCCTCAGTATCATCTTCTACCATCACGTACGGACTCACAACCACATCTTCTTCCATTTCGTCGACATCGGGTACATCAACAACATCATCTACCAACACGTCCCCATCATATTGCAATACGTGGCTGGGATTGCTAACTTCTTCTTGCAATGGGTCATCCGTTCCAGACAGATTAGTACCAACAAATGATCGAGTCTTTTTATCACAGCTGTATACCAGGGGCTTCTATAATTTACGACATTAGGGGCGTAGTACACTTGAGTTACTTGGTTGGCTAACACAAATACGTCATCAGACTGTAACTTGGATTTTATATCTACTGTGATGATTCTATTACGATCAACTTTAACACCCTTTGCAGTATCAAACCAGCGACACTTAAATGTAATGAACTTTTTGGCCTCTGGATAATTGAGCACAACAACTTCCTCTAATCTTCCATAGTAATTGGACTCAGAATCTCCGTAACAACTTCCCAACATGACAACTCCAGATTTAACTGATGTTAATTTATTCACGTCATCAACCTTGAATCTATACCCATTCACAATGCAGTCTGGAAATGAACTAATAAGTTTGTATGGGCCTAAAATGATATCTCTAAAACGCTCATACGCGTTCTCTTTTTTGACCCTTCTCTTAAACCACTGGTGAAAATTTTCATTAGTGAATGCTTCCATCTGTGAAGTAGTCAACCCCGGGTTAGAAGCATGCATTTCCAATTCGAATGAACTGCGTACAATAATATGACAATTGTTTAATTGTTGATTAAGGTTAAATAAATCATTTTCTACTTGTAATAATACATACTTGATGTACGACGATACTTCAGGTATATTTAGAAGCACATATGTAGAGATAATCTTTAAATCTTTATTGGTTAGGTAAGTCTTCGTCTCATGTCCAAATGGTTTAGTTGGATAAGTAAATACAACCAACTCATCATCAGCACGACCAGACGGATCAGCGACCTCATTCTAACTTACACAGTTGTGCTTCATTGCAACTACATCGTTAAAGTACAACGAGCAGAAGTTGACAAGCTCTTCCTCCGTATAGCGTTCAGCAATAGAACCCTCTACGTGAGCTTTGTTTTTAACTTTCTGCTTTAATCGACGCATATACCTGAAATATGAAAGTATGTGATATTACCTGATAAGTTAATTATAAAGATAATGAATATTACACAATGTATGTGATATTACCTCTCAAATGGATACATCCATCGATATTGCACCAGTCCTCCAAGCTTAAGTTCATATGGCAGATGAATAGGCAAATGCTCCATGCTGTCGAAGAACCCCGGTGGTAAGATCATTTCGAGCTTGCACATTGTTAACACTATGTTTTTCTCCATCTGCTCCACATCACTATACCTTATAATAGTTGAGCAAATATCCCGAAAGAAATTTAAAAGTGCGGTAAAAGTATCATTAATATTCCTGGGTAACACCTCACAAAATGCAATTGGCATCAACTTCTGCATGAATACATGACAGTCGTGACTTTTGAACCCAGTAATTTTCAACTGCTCAACCTTAGTACAACGAAATATGTTAGAAGTATATCCATCTGGGAGCTTCAATGCGTTAAGCCACTTGCAAATGTTTTCAACCTGTTGCTTGGTAAGACAAAATGGAGCTTTATGTTTTGTGTTATTAGGTCGGATCCACAATTCCCGCCTGATATTAATTTCCTCCAAGTCTTTAAGTGCTTTATCATTGTATTTTATTTTACCACTCGTATCTAGTACGACGTAAAATAAGTTCTCAAATACATTCTTTTCTGTATGCATAACATCTATACAGTGCCGAAGTGCTAGTGTGACCCAATATGGCAACTCAAACTAAATTGGTGAGTGTGTCAGTTATGACTTTTCCCATATCCTATAGCTCTCAACTTACTATGCTCCTTCCCAAGCGGTAGAAATGTTAAATCATTTAGCCAGCCCAATATGTTGCTGCCCGACAAGCGACCAAAAACCCCCTTCTTCTCTGTCTTTTTGTTGAACTGTGTAGACATCTTTCTATAATTGTGCTCAGCAGGCAAGAATCTACGAGCAGTTCCAAAAAAACTAGTTTTTCGGCCATGACGTAGTTGAGTGCCTTGCACATCCCCCATACAGACTGGACATGATAGCTTACCATGAGTCGACCAACCACTAATCATCCCTAGTGCTGGAAAGTCAGTGATAGTCCACAACAAGGTTGCCTTCATCACAAAATTCTTCCTGACAAATTTATCAAAAGTCTGAACACATGTTTTCCACATCATCTTAAGTTCATCGACTAACGACCTAAGGTACAAGTTAATGTCTTTTGTAGGACTCTTATCCCCCGGTATAAGTAAGGTCGGGAAAAGATACGGATCCCTCATGCACATTAACGGTGGAAGATTGTAAGCTACCATAATCACTGGCCAAACAAAGTAAGGCTGACTAAAATTATTAAATGGACAGAAGCCATCTGTAGCCATGCCAAGCCTGACATTCCTAACTTCGTTGGCAAATTGTGGAAAATTGGCATCAAAATTCTTCCATTCATCTCCATCTGCTAGGTGAGTCAGCTAACCAGGCACGACATCCCTTTGTTTTTATGTCAACTCATATGTTGAGCAGTGTGTGTAGACATGAATAGCCACTGCAACCTCGGCGCAAGAGGAAAGTACCGTAAAATCTTCTTTGGAACATGTTTCTCCTTCCCCCCACGTTTTGTGATCTTATATCTTGGCGAGTTATAAATATCACACTGCACCTTATCTTTGTCCTCCCCATAGTATAACATCAATCCTGCTCACACGCATCGATCATCTCATACTTAAGATTCAACCCCTTAACCATCTTCTTCACCTCATAGTAATTCACGGACATAGTATTATTCCTAGGTAAGAACTCGCTGAGAATATCAAGTAAATCATTGAATCCTCTCTCACTACAGTCATGCTCATTCTTGAAATGTAAAAGCTTCGTAACTGTAGAAAGTCTGGTGTGCTTGTCATTTCCAGGATATAATGGAACACCCGATTCAGATAGCAACTTGTAGAAAGCAGTTGCTGAATCATATGGCAGTCTTCCATATCACGTTCTTACACTTGAATATAAGTCAAATTTAACTTCATCGGCAGTCTTCCATATCACGTTCTTACATTTGAAACACGACCATCTCATCTTTCCGTTCGGATCATCAACATGTTCTATTGCTTTGTTCATAAAATTGGACACCCCTTCACGGTACGCAACAACTAATCCCCTCCCATCAATCTTAATTCTACGGTACATCCAACTCCGGTCGTCTAACATCTTTAATTAAAGAAAATACCCAATTAGATCAAGAATAATCATGAATGTGGTACATGCATGTATTTAGTTTACCTAGTATATATCTCCACTCTACAGGGGTCATGGATTGGACCCATATCAGGCAATGATTCATTCCTAGTAGAGAAGTGATCGTTCGCTCATCTAGAGGGTTGCTTAACCTAGAACTTTGTTCAACAACTTAATGGCACTCCTTCAGTATGTTGTCATCTGTTATGATAGAACAGTGAGGAATGTCCGCAATAATTCAATTAACTTTATTATTTGAGTATATGACACAAACATGAACTATGACCATTTTTTTTTAATTGTTGCTTGAGGAACCTATTGAGTACTATTAAATGCAATTATGTTGCTGTAACCCCTCGCATACAAGGAAGTGCTTCATTTAATTTATATGTTATTATATTATAGTTAATTTAATTTATATGTTATTATGTTTGAAAATTGTGGCAAACTAAGCAAATGGTACTTAGTTTATTTTATCAATGAAAAATTAGGTAAATGCTACCCAGTCAACATGTATTTTATTTTATTTATTGAATATTTAGACAACTTATTATTTCAGTTACTATTAATTGTAGAAAACTAAGCAAATTATACTTAGTATATTATTTTATGTTATGTAAATTTATTTCAAATATATTTTGTTATTTTAATTTATGTTTATTTAATTTATTAGCTTTGATTTTATTTAATTCACGATATTTTTTATGTAATGGAAAACTAAGCAAATGCTACTTAGTTTAAGATAATTAATGTATTTTATTTTATTTTACTATATTTTATTTTATTTTATTTTATTTTTTTTATTATATTATATTATTTAAATTAATTAATTTACATTTAATGATATTAAATTAAATTTAAAATTTTAATTTATTCTAGTTTATTATTAAATTTAATTTATTAATATACTTTTATTTATTTATGTATTTTAAGGTATTTTATTTTAATTTATTTTGTATTATTTTATTTTATATGTTTTACTTTAATTTCATTTAATTTAAAATTAATTTAGTTAAATTAAATTAAATTTATTTATTTATTTAGATTTATTTATTTTATTTTATTTTTTATTATATTATATTAAATAATAAAGTAAATTTATTTTATTAGATTAAATTAAATTTATTTTATTTTATTTTATTTTTAATTATATTATATTAAATAATAAAGTAATTTTATTTTATTTTATTAAATTTATTTGATGTTATTAAACTTATTTTATTTTAAAGTTTATTATATTATATTATATTATATAATTTATTAAAGTTATTTAAATCTCTTAGTATTTTTTTTGTATTAATTTATTTAATTTTTCTAGTATTACTACATAGTTTTTATAGCAAACTAAGTCCTAATTGTCTTTTATATAGTTAATTAAATATTTATTTATTACCATCTATAACTTCCATAGAAATTCAGTCGGAAATTCCGTCGGAATTAATATTCAACACCAAAATAAGAGAAGTCTTCAATTGATTCACAATGCTAGAAAAGGCAGAAATCAGAACACTACAAATTATAAGTTTATCACACTGCATTTCACTTCATATGGCAGCAAAAGGCATAAAAATGATATATTATAACCAAATTGAACCAAATTAATATATATAATAACTGAACCAAATTCAGATACATCAAATTCACTATAACAGAACCAAATTAGACTGTTGACCCCAAATTAGAACCAAATCAGATGCAATTGTATTGTTGACCCCAAATTATATTACGAAACTTACCAAAATTATGATATATATTAACCCTATAACTCCAGATTATGATATATATTAACCCTATAACCAAATCAGATGCAATTATAACTTTAAACCAATTCCAGTCAAAATCAGTAGCATATATATATTAACCCTAGCTAAAAAAATTAGGAATTTCATATGTACCTTGAATTACAAGAGGAGAAATGAGGAGGGAAAGAGAGAATCGGAGGGCCGGTAAGCTAGCCCTGGCGATGTGGTGGTCGGCACGGGTCGGTGTCTTGGTGGCGAGCGAAGGTTTAAGGTGGTGGTCATGCAGCCAGTGTGTTGGTGGCGAAGCGGAGAAGGTTCAGTTGAGAAGGCGAGAGGGCGGCTGAAAGAGAGAGATAGATAGAGAGACAGAGAGCAGCGTCTGAAATGAATCTGTAGATCTGTTTCTATTTAACTATTTTCGACGGAATTTCGTCAAAATTATATCTGTCAAGGATACGTTAAATTCAACGAACATTCTGTCGAAAATACTAATATTCCGTCAAGAAAATAATTCGCGCTGGCGGGCTTTTTTGGCACCTTTACTCGCACATATTTTCGACCGAATTCGGTCGTGTTTATGTTATTTCTGAGAGAATTAGTTCCGACATAATATTGCATCGGGAATACTCTAAGACCGACTGAATTATTTCTGTCGATAATATATCCGTCGGAATTAGCCAGTTTTCTTGTAGTGTATAAAAGACAACATTATTCAAAAGATAAAAGATGATGATGAGCACTGAACATTAATACAAAAGAAGAATAATCATCAAAGATGAACATCGGGCTAAACAAGAGAAAATGTAGAATACGGTCAACTCTACAAACTGAGAGATGTCCAAAAGCTGCCAAGTCCAAAAGAGAAGGAGATTAAAGTTAATCTTGGTAGCATCTCATCAGATCACACGAAGCAGATAAGTACATGAAAAGGTCAGTGCCGCAGAGCCAAAGACAAAAGAGCTAGAAAGCTCAAAAGCAAATGAGCCAAAGCCGTAGAGCCAAGAAAGTGGAAGACATGGCAGAGCTGAAGGCCTAAACATGAAGAAGCCATGTTGTTGATGTAGATAACATAAGAGTGGTAGAGCATAAGCTAAATTTCAAGGCACCACTATACGTTTCATCAGGAACACTTAGAATCAACCAGCTAAAGACATAGAGCACAAGTCTACGATTATGAGAGTGTTCAATGTTGCCAAGCATAAAAGTAAAATAGCTTTAAGTGAATAGCTAGACAACACATCAACATTGATCATGAGTAGTTGTTGATAATCAGAAGAAATCAAGCTTCAATAAGAATTCAGCAAGCACCAAAAAGATGATAACCAATGCTGCAAAGTACCATAAGATGAAGAGTATTCAAGTCATCTTAGCAGCACCTCAATCACACTTTTAAAAAAATAGGAAGAAGGGTCAGTGGATCCTGATCTGTGTGACCAAAATGGGGTCGATGGATCCTAATCTTAAGGATCGAATTGGGGTCAGTGGATCCTATTCATTAGTGATTGAATTGTCGAGTCTAAGTGACTCAATGCCAAGACTTTGTGACTCGAAGGAATCTTAGGGATTCATATGTAAATGGTATGCTAGGCCTATATCCTTAGTTGATATCATACTTGTTGAGTAGAAGAGTGGAGTATGAGTTGTTTAGTATCTGAACCACTTAAAACCTCTTGCATCTTTTACATTCTGCACTTTACGTTCTGCAATCTATAACTACTATATCTACTATGTGATTGATCATTCATATAACTTTAGTTAAGAACTGAGATCTCTGAGAAAATCTTTAAGGGTATTTTTTTCAAACTTATATTCCACTGCGTATATATAATCTTGATTAATTAATTATTTAGTAACTCTCAAATAAGTAATTATGAAAGAATTTTAAAGATCTATTAGACCCCCTTCTAGATTTATAGTGTGCCTTTAGAAAATAACAATCTATACTATTCTCGATTCAATCATACTGGAGCAGGCACTTTATACTTCCTAAAACTATCGGCAGATCCATCCAATCTATCCTTAACAGATTTCTTTAGAAGGGTCCATCCCTTGCTAAGTGTGGTGCAAAAGTGGCCTGGCACAATATCTCCCTTCTAGTCAATGAAAGTGGACTTGGTATAAAAAATATTTTGGATTGGAACAAAGCTCTCATAATGACCCATTTTATTAACATAATCAAATTTCAACAATCATCTTACTGGGCTAACTGGATTAAAGCTTCTGTGCTTAAGAGTAATTTTTTTTGGCAGATTCCCATACCTTGTGAGTTGTGACTGCTCCTAGATATGGAAACAAGTCCTTAAATTACGTCCCAGTGCTTTGCAATTCATAACTTATCATGTTGGTCGAGGAAATCACACATCATTCTAGTATAACCTTTGGTTGTAGGGGGAGTCAATCAATTTCAGCCCCACCTTACTATCTACTTCTTGGCTTTCTCGCACTACCTTTGTCAGCGAGGCAATTCAGAATATGCAATGGGTTCTCCCTCGGTCGCCACCATGAGATGGTCATACTTCAAAGGAGACTTGAAGATGTTCCAATTCATCCCAACATTGATGATTATATTACTTGGAACTCATTGAGCATCTCAAATATCAAGACTTCCACCATTTTGGACTGCATTCTGTCTCATAAACCTCAGGTTAATTGGTATCACATTCTTTGGCATAAACTATATGTTCCCAGATTTTTTTTCATCTAATTTTGTGGCATGTTTTGCTTAGAAGACCATACTAATGACATTACAATGCAATACACATCAAATGTGCTTGCTTTATGTCCTCTATGCCAAAATCACAACGAAACATTTGACCATTCGTTTTTTCTATGTCCATACTTAACACTATTCTATAAGCACCCCTCAGATTGGGGAATTGGCACAACATTCCTGAAACAACCCCGGGTCAAATCTCTAGTCCGGAACAAATCTCGGGTCAAATCCCAAGTCCGAATCGAACCAAATCCATCAAAATAAGCGCCAAACCATCGATTCGAATAGATCTTCTTGGCCATTAAATTTCACCACAGACTCCCAAAAATTCATGACTTGAAGGTACTATTGGTAGTAACTTATTTCCTTATATGCAAACAAATTTTTCCATATCTTTCGATGTGGGACTGGGGTGTTACAAACTACCCCACTTAAATTTCTTCGTGTCCCCACCTCCGGCAACCCGATCGGATGACCCGACCCGAGCTTTCGAGAGTCGGCTTTGATACCATATGAAACAACCCGGGTCAAATCCCGAGTCTGGAACAAATCTCGAGTCAAATCCCAAGTCCGAATCGAATCAAATCCATCAAAATAAGGTCTCAAACTACTGACCCAATAGTATCTTCTTGGGTCATCTTAGCCCACCACAGGCTCCCAAAAGGTCATGACTTGAAGGTATTATTGGTAGTAACTTATTTCCTTATATGCAGATAAATTTTTTCATATCTTTCGATGTGGGACTGGGGTGTTACAATTCCAATGGACTGGATTAGTCTCATTGACTCAATCATTCAGTTTCAAGGCAGTAACTTATCTAAAAACATCCTTTGTCTAGCTCTCAGTGGCTACATCCTTATACAAGATTTGAGAAGCAAGGAACATGAAGATACATAAGGATGCTCTCATTCCACCTAGACAACTTGCCAATGATATTGTTAATATTATAAAGTCTAAACTTTCTCGAGCTAAATCTTTTGTTAAAACCACTAATTTTTTTTTATTGTAACTGGCTTATTTAATTTTGAGGGTTTCCTCTCGTTTATAGTTTTATCACTTGTAGGTAGGGTTGAGCAATGAATCAAATTGGAACCGAAATCGCACCAAAAATTGCACAAATCACACCAATTAAAATCGCACTAACTAAGCTTCGTATAATGGCGCGTTTTAGGTGGGTTGAAAAAAAATCAAATTCTATTTATTTTGGTTTGATTCTTAGTCAAAACAAAGACCAAATAATCATCATATTTTCTCAAATTTGCTACAAGTATATATAATTTCTCTACTATAAAATATTCTCCTCATTTTATTTTAGAAGACAAATATTGCAAGGTTGAATGAAGAATAAATAGTATCAGTTATGTTTGCAAATCAAGAGCGGCTTAGTATTTCCTAAATCAAATATGATAACATAGTATTAATTAATCATATAATTGTTGATGTCTGTACTATTTTGCTAAATTAGCTCCATGATTGTGTTCATTGCGTAATATGTTTTGCGTGAATGATTTTGTTAACTATTTTACGGGTTTGTTATTTCAATTGGTTTTGGAACCAAAACCGTATCAAATGAAACTAAACCGCACGGTTCAAAACCACACCGCACCAATCACAAATGGTTTCATGTGCGATTTTATATTTTTTAAATCGCACCTAAGCGATTTCGTGTTCAAACCGCACCAAATAGTACCATGCTCACCCCTACTTGTAGGCCTTTCTTCAAATGACTATACTTTCTAGGAGATCCTAAGAAGATGTAAGTTTATTTTTTAAGAAATTGGAATTCCATTAATAATAAAATGTTCATCAGCATGCACTCAATCAATTAAACTACCCAAAAAATAAATTTCAAAGAGATCCTTTGTGGGGGGTATGCTCCTTGTCGTTGTATATTTTGTTGTCAGCTATACAATCAACAAAAGAATTTGGCATTATCTATGAAATTTGAACATAAGGAAAAACAGAGCCCAAGTGGCTCCCAATCATTGCTCCCGCTTAACACCCAAAACTCTCGCCCCCTTCTTCCAGATAGTGTCGCCTCGAGCAATTCCTCTGTTCTTTGATTTCTGATCTGTAGTTTATATAAACCCAGATCATGTATACAATCATATACAATTTTCAAAAATATAATTCAATTTGTTGACTCTTCTCTTGATCTACCGTATTTGTCAAAAAAAACCTTATCTCCGATTCTCAAATCCCATTTGCAGCTCAGCTGAATCTTTGTGTTCTAGGGTTTAAATTTGTTGGAACTTTTGATTTGTTATTGCACATATATAGACAGATATACACAACTATAATAGAGAGATACAAAGAGAGAAAATGGCATCGGGGGCACCGATAAACAAGATAGAGAGAGCACACCAGATGTACAGGGAAGGAAGTTATGAGGAAGCGCTTGTATTTTATACAGAAGCGCTTTCCATGGCTAAGACTAAATCACAGAAGATCGCTCTTCATAGCAACAGAGCTGCTTGCTATCTCAAACTTCATCATTTCAACAAGGTACCCTTTTCTTCAGTTAGTTTCTACAGTTACGAATTTATGTGAAAATTGAAAAAAAAAAAATTTGTTTATGAGAATCTTTATCGAGCCTGTTGTTAAAAATTTATGGGTCTCACCAATAAAATAGTGATATTGACCATCTAATTTTATCTCATCTTATTTTTTTCTTTTAAGTTGACCTTATAGAAATTGATATGTGATTAGCTATTGTTAACTTGATGATGGAAAATAAGCAGTTTCGTTAAGTATAGTCTGGATTCAAGTGGGGCACTGTTTTATCATGTCTCTTGTGATTTGGCCTTTGGGCTATTAATCACTCAAAATATAAGTGACAAAAAGTAGAAGACAGAGAAAGATTTGCTTTTTCTAGTGTATGTGTAATTATAATCAATCATTGCTCATTGCTGACATGTTAATGAAGTCAAGTCTTGGGATTAATTTCAATTTGCTCCAATATGTTCGTCATTGACTTAAAACAAATTACATTTAAGATGTCAAGGACCAGTATTTATGATCAAATCATCTCAACTCTAATTTCTAAGCTTACACTATCATTTTTGAATGGAAGAATGCCTATGTTCCATTCTGTCTGATGGTTGTATGTGGTTAGCTAGGAGTTTAGTGCAGGACTTGTATGGTATGGCCAAACTCATACATACCCAAGTTGGGTCCGTATTATGTACATACAACACATTCTTATCTTTATGCACAGTATTTTCTATATATCCTTTGTAGTGTATATGTATTTCCTGGAAAAAAATTTATAACTAAACGTTGCATTGATTTTAAATTTTGATTTTGCTTTAGGTTGGAAAACATTAAAGAAACAAGAACTTGCTCAATTCGTTTAGAGTTACAGTAGTAGTGTGTATATTATATGATGAAGCATATCAAAATTGTTGGGAGAGAACAGGGACCCTTGCTGTCTGTGATATAAGGGAAGGCCTAGATGCACATGTTTCGTACCCAATCCAAATCAAAAGCTTGAGGCATTATCTTATATATCCTTCATTACATATTAGAACTCTATTTATCTTTTGCCCCATGTGGGACTTCAACTCACTTGTGTATCCCACGAAATATTGTTACGTGGCTTGTAGTTGAGATGAGGCATAGATGCTTGTCTCTTGCTCAGGAAAGTTTGTATTTTTTGGAGAAACAATATAAATATTTGCTTAGCATTCAAGCAAATGGTTCTTTCCCGCTTTTGATTTATGCTGAATCTTTGAAATGGCTTATTAGAACCTCATAAAAAGGGAAGTAGTAGATACAAAAATAATTAACCCAGGAATATCCCGTATTGGACCCCCTTGTTTAGAATTTGGGTAGATATCTCCTACTTGAGAGCTTAGGACATGGAAGGTTTCCCTTCCATTTTTCCTAATTTTATTTTCTTTGCTTGGAATTATGTTCCATATAGGTTAATCCTGTATACTCTTTTTGGATCTTAGAAATTGAGAGAAAAGGAAAAATAAAGGAAAAAAGTTTCTTCAAGATCACATGCCCACAGGTGATCACTTTAGAAGGAGCTTTACGAATGGGGTTTGCTTGTAAAAAGCATATTGGAATAGGGCGAGATTCCTGTGAAGCTTGTGTTTTTTTTGTTGTTATGGAAGCAGGGTTCAATTTTGAAAAGATACTTGGTAAGGAGATGTAAGCTTTGGTTGAAATTTCCCAATTTGTTTCATTCGAATTTAAATGTGGAGTCAAGAGTTGACTATCTTGTAGGGATGCATGAAAGTTGGTGCCTATGCCTTGCATTAGGCAGATGCAAGTGGTTAGTTCTCACTTAAATTATTCTATGTTGTAGTGATGAGACTATTCCATGGTGGAGCATCTGCTGTGTAGTGCCCCGTGGAGGAATCCATCTCCTTGTGGACAATTGCTTTGGGGGCAATTTTTTGGCCTACGGTATAAGATGCAGGGAAAAAATTAACTGCGAAGTATCTGTAGGAAGGTGGAGGAAACGGTAGATAACCTATTATTACACTGTGTCGGTAGGAAGGAGTAAATTTATATAGTTTCATAATTTCATTCGATTTTATAATGATGAATATTATAACCTATCTAAAAAGTAGTACTATCATAAGATTTATTATTTTCTAATTCTAAATGCATCATTTCAATTTCGAATTTGAAAATGTTTCAAGTTCACATATAAAAAGTCAACAACAATCTTATATTTTGAAGCAGGGGACTATAATGTGCTGAAATTCAGTATTTTTAGCAACAGGTGACGTTTGTCCATCTTTCTAAAACCTAGTGTTCATGCTTATTGCCACCAACTCTCTCTTTTTCTCTCTCTACATATACATACATACATGCATGCGTCTGCAGATTGGGCCTACTCTTCCTTTTCATATATGCATATAGCTACATATATGCATCACCATTTCTGGAGAAGATAAACAATTTGTACTTTTCCTTGGAAACTCTTTATAAATATTGACCGACTCTCCTACAATCTTAGGCAGCAGAAGAATGTACTTCAGTCCTTGATCTTGATCACAAGCACACCGGAGCATTAATGTTACGTGCTCAAACACTAGTTACTCTTAAGGAGTACCAGTCAGCACTTTTTGATGTCAACAGGCTTATTGATTTGAATCCATCATCAGAAGTGTATCAAAACCTTCAAGCCCGTTTGAAGACACAATTGGTATTCCCTCTCCCTCCTCCTGGTCTTATGGTTTCTATTCCTTTTAGGATATAGGTATTCTGTCTTCTATTCTTTCTCCTTAGTTTTGATTTTTTGATTTTTAAGTTTTTACACACTGGTCGATCGTTCCAGCACCCCTCGTTTTTGGCATGAGACTACGTAATGGCTTGTTATCGGCCTAAATGATTGATTGTTATCCTCTGAATGTTAACCATACCCTTTTTACCCCTGGATTTTGATTTTTTGCACTCACTCCCCATCCCTCGCCGCATATTTTGGTAGGACCACATTTTATATCGACATGGGAGATGATATATATCATTTTCTTTTATGTCACCTTTTATATCACCTCTGTGTGATAATTTATGTGGGCTCCATTTTCAAAAGTGTGAGCTCACTTTACATGAAAAGTTTCACATTAACTGGCACACAGGAGGTGACGAGTAACTCAGAGGCAGAACTACAACAAGGACAACGTAGGCAGCTTCCTATGTTAGAAAAATTAATAATTAATAGTATTGTTTTTAATGTTTGTAAGTACAGGGGCAAAAATTGTTAAAATAAACATAGAGGGACAGAAACAAAAACTTCAAGGGACATAATTAGAAACCCAAAGACGTAAAGCCCATCAACCAAGGAAGTTACATTTGGGTTATATATATATATATATATATATATATATATATATATATAGGACTCCATCCACAAAGAATCCTCTATAGTACATCGCAACAACAACTTTTTGGACGACCGAACATAACAGATTGTATTGATAAAAAAAAAAAAAAAATCCCAACCGTAAGAGCCTCTCTATCAAGCTAAAAAAAAAAAAATCCATAGTAGTAAGAGCCTCTCAAAAAAAAAAAAAAAAAAAAAAATCCATAGCAAATGTTTGTTTTATAAAACAAATGTTTTTATTTTGTTATAAAATATAGCAAATGTTTGTTTATTTTATAAAAAATGTTTTTATTTTTGTTATAAAATATATTATAAAACATTTGTTATAAAATATTTGTTTTATATAAACATTTTTTTTTATTTTTACAAAAAATAAAAAAAATGTTTTATAAAAACAAATATTTTATAACAAATGTTTTTATAATATATTTTATAACAAAATAAAATATTTGTTATAAAATATTTGTTTTATAAAACATTTTTTTTTTTTTTCTTAAAAAAAAAAAAAAAAATGTTTTATAAAAACAAATATTTTATAACAAATGTTTTATAATATATTTTATAACAAAAATAAAAACATTTGTTATAAAATATTTGTTTTATAAAACATTTTTTTTTATTTTCTACACTAAAATAAAAAAAAATATTTTATAAAACAAATATTTTATAACAAATGTTTTTATTTTTGTTATAAATATATTATAAAACATTTGTTATAAATATTTGTTTTATAAAACATTTTTTTTATTTTCTACTACTAAAAAAAAAAAAATGTTTTATAAAAAACAAATATTTTATAACAAATGTTTTTATAATATATTTTATAACAAAATAAAAACATTTTTATAAAATAAACAAACATTTGCTATATTTTATAACAAAATAAAAACATTTGTTTTATAAAACAAACATTTATATGGATTTTTTTTTTTTTTTTTTTTTTGTGTTTCAAGAGAGGCTTACTATTGGGATTTTTTTTTTTTTTTTTTTTTTTTTTTTTAGAGGCTCTTACTACTATGGATTTTTTTTTTTTTGTGTTTCTAGAGGCTCTTACTATGGGATTTTTTTTTTTTTTTTTTTTTTTTTGTGTTCAGAGAGGCTCTTACTATTGGGATTTTTTTTTTTTTTTTTTTTACAACAATGTGTCGCATTCTTCATTCAAAAAGGGTTGTTACACAAGACCATAGCAACCTATTTGTCATGGATGGAGTCCCTATATATATATATATATATATGTATATATATATATATATATATATGTATGTACAGATTGTACACCTTCAAAGACGTAATACTAGTAAAAAGACCTTGAAACCTATACATTTGGGTTATATATATATATATATATATATATATATATATATATATATATGTATATGTATGTACAGTTGTACACCTTCAAAGACGTAATACTTTCATTAAAAAAGGCCCTTCTTTTTCTGCCTATTCGCATTTACTAAACCCCCAAAAATGTATAGGTTTCAAGGTCTTTTTTTACTACTATAAAGTGCCTTAATGAATTCTCTATCCATTCATTTTTAATTAAAGTTTTAGGTGAAAATGCAAAATTAAAATGTAATTAATATTTTGTTTGATTGATTAAATTAGATATAAAATTTCAATATTACCCCTTTTAAAATTTATTGGGAAGATAAAAGGGACACAAAAATTAGTACTTAATGTAGGGATAATATTGAAAACAAAGTCGTTAATACTTTCTAGAAATTTACAAATGACTGATAAAATGAATAAAATTCACTCTTTAAAAAGACAAATAAAAAAAATGGAGGACAAGTTGACCTTATTCCGTTTATCGTTTTAGGCGCTATGAATTGCATGATATGCATATGTTATAGATCTTATATTTAATTAATAATTATGCAAAATGATCTTCTTAGTTAGAACTCGCATAGAATTTATTATGATATTATTGATGTGTTTGGTTGGTAATGTATTGTGTGCATCAGATGATATATGTAATGGACACTCTAAAGAAAGTAGCTACAGGCGTGCCGTGATTAAAAAGCATTGAATTACCATGTATCATTAGGTTTATTTATTGTTGAAATTGGCTTTGATTTTTCCGGTCGTAACTGCCACAATGAAGATCGCAAATGATGTATTTAGAATTTTGATAATGAAGTTATCTTGAAACATTTTCAAGCTATGAGGTCTAGGAAGATAACATTGTAACTTGTAAACATTATTATGATTAGTTAATATTTAAACTTTTTGTAATTTTTGGATTTTATCATATTTAAGTTTTTTTTACTTTACAAAAAAATTAATTAAAATCCGTCCCTGCTAAAAGAAAATGTTGGTTCAGCCCCTGACGAGTGTATATGGTGCTCCTCTATTGACGTTGGTTCATGTACCAGAAAATGAAAAATGCATCAGCCATATTTACCTTCTCAAGACAGTTCTAATATCAAGTTGAAGGTATTCTAAAGAGTTATTTTGAATACAGTAGCAGAGATGAGATTTTTAACAATTTTTTAATATTACCCTTTGGACCTGTTTTATTACAGTCATATAGTGTTATTGTTATTCTCTACTTTAATTAGAAACTTTATCTTTGCTCAAGGAAAGTCACTTGCGCCAATACCTGAATCTGAGACAGAGCTAGAAGATGATGAAGACATATATGAAGCAGAACAAAAAGAAGAGGAGGAAGACGGACAAGTGGAAGTAGAACTAGAAACACATGCAGATAAGGAAGGGGGGCAAGTTGAAGAAGAACTAGAACAAGATACTGTAGTGGTAAAAAATCAAAATACCGAAATTGGTGGAGGAGCTCCCACGAATGAAGTCATTACCCTCCAAACTTTTGATCACAGACAAAAGGCTGAAAAAGTTACCGAACAAAGTCAGAGCGTCGAGGAATCAGCTGAACAAAATTCCTCAGGATGGCAAACAATACCAAAACCCAAAGGACACTCGCATCTTGATTACTCAAGATGGGATAGAGTTGAAGATGACTCCAGTGATGATGATGACGACGAAGAGGATGAAGACTGTAAGCCTCAGTATCGGTTCCGTGTGAGAACTGTTGGCGTAAGACCAGTTAAGTAAACGGAAAGAAGAATCTAGCAATTACAAATCTTCGGAGTTTAGTATATGAAACCACAAAGACATGCTGATTTTTGTCAAGCCTCTGGTGGTTATAGTACCTGTAGGTGTCCTTTGGAACCTTCTGCCGAAAAAAGGTTCTTGTGCAGGTGCTAAAACAGTAAAAATAAAATAAAAAAATAGAAGGTTGTGTGAATAGATTGTATTTGAGAAATTTGACATTATGGATATCTAGGTTTAGCAAAGTTGGGTTTGGTGCCACTTGCCTTCCACCAACATTTAGGTTGCCTTAGATTTGTTTATTGCCAACAGGTAATCTTAGATTGTTTATTGTATTTTTGATGTTAAATTTTGGTTGCCTTGGTTACTGTAAATTATATCAAGCTATATAGTTCTATACCCTTTACCTGATGGGTATTTATAAAAACATATATAATTAGATTGTATTTTAGTCACGGTTTGTATTGTACCGGCCCAGGCACTTTTTCCTTCAGGGTGATTTTCTTAGCTTATGTAAACAAGGAGATCTGAACTTGTATTACTTTTTCGTACACAGTATGATGAATTAAGCTGCATTAATATTTCCATCATTAAACTCTGGTTTTGCTTATACAGCTTTGATGTTGTAATCCTTTATTATAATTCTATGAGGGTTTTTTTCATTTAATCCAGTTCTCTATTTAGTGTTGATATTGCAGAATACAGGTGCTTTAGTAGTTTGATGCCACTTGCCTTCCACCAACATTTGTGTTCGTTGAGAAAACCTTCAGTACTGAAGAAAATGTTGATTAATGTTTTATCGGAAAGCTGAACTGGTACGTATTAAATTTAACGTGTCTGATTAGAGCTTAATCCTATCATTTATTGCAAGTTTAGGAGAATAGTAATAATCCAGTCTTTGTTCGACTGAAAGAATCAGCTAGCATGCCGACCTGATAGGCATGCTAGAATATGGGAAATGATTTATATGTCAATAAATTGCGACTAACGTGGAACTCTAAACGATAAGATGTGGAATAAATTAGGGCCGGACCATTCTTAATTCCTTTATATTCCATGTATACATATATGTCGGTATTTAATATCAACATAAATTTGTAGTCATATATGTATGTAGCCAAACTCCAAGAATATTGAACTTCTTGATGAAAAGAAAAGCATGACAAATCTATAACGAAGGATCTTGATCAACTTACTTCAAGAAACAAGGTGAATTATGTAGAACAAGAATAATTAAATCCAAATTGGTAAAATGTTGAAAAAGGAAAGAAAAGCAAGAAAAATAAAATCCGCTTGCAGTGATCTAGCGTCTGAAAATAGGATTTAGATTCAGTTCTTGCAGGCAATATGCACCAACATGAGGTTGTTGGCATGTTAAACCACTAGGGAATAGGAGAGTTGTGTTTTTAAATTATTATTTTTTGGGGTAAATGTTCCTGTTAATATGTTGCTTGTGGCTAAGTTCATAGTATAAGTATTACTCTTTTTGTTTCAAAATAAAGATATATTTATAAAATGAAGATTTTTAAGAAAACTTCAATTTCAAACTTATTTCTAACATTAGGTAGAAATGTAGTGGTGGCATGATATTACTCAATTAACTAAGAATAAAATTAATGACACTTCCAAAACTTCATGTCACTATAGAATAAAAATATAGGAATGTATCTCTAATTTTTAAACAGACAAAAAAAAATGTATGTCTAAAGTTGAAAGAAAGGCAGCAATATTTATGATCCGACCATAAATATAATCTTTCACAAAATACAAAAAGAGCCCGTTCAGCAACTACTTATTTTAAAATGACTTAAAGTTAAAATATAAGTTGTGAATTATAAGTAAAAGCGTTCTGCATCAATTTGACTTATAAGTTAGAAATTAAGTTAAAACAAGTTCTGAAAATGTTCGGCTCATAATGATTTATAAGTTAAAATTAAATGTAAAGATTACTAAAAAAGACATTAATAAAAAGAGGGGCAAAATAGAAGGGGGGGGGGGGGAATAGATATTATATTTGGTCAAACTAACTCATTTTAAAGTAAGTTACAAATACTTACTTATTTTTTTTGACTTAAAAATCAACTTATAAGTAGAAAAATAAGAGGAATAGTGACAAACTAACTTATAAGTCACTGCCGAACAGGCTCTAAGGCTGGCTGGGCTAAGTTGTTGCTGGGTTAAAAAGAGGGAAGAGAGAAACCACTGAAAGCACTACCTGATAAAATATAAGCTGTTGCTGGGTTAAAAAGAGGGAAAACTAGAGAAAGCACTGAAAGCACTACCTGATACTCAGTAGGTGAATACAATATCTTATCTTGCATTCTCTTTAATCTGACTTGTTGCTTCCCCTTTCAAGAGAAGATAAAACTTGAGTCAGAAGAATACTGAAAATTGCTGCAGCACTCCAGACTCCAGTCTTAGTCTAGTACCAGATTCATGAAAATGTTCATGTTTAATTTGGGTAAGTTTACTAGTCTGATTTTGGTTAATTATCGAGTTGAGTTGAAGTCTGTTTTACGTCGTACTTCAGTATGTGGATAGGGTTCATCATCATTGGATTACAAATGAATGAATGTCCAGAGGGGGTTGTCCTCTCCGATACATACTCAATTTAATACTCTTTTCAGACAATGCAATGTAGAGGTATAGATAGAGTATGATAAAATGTGCTTATTAGTGTTATTAATGGCTCGAGCATCTTTATTACGTACGTGGATGTAGCTAAATTGTCTTTACAGGCGTTTTGAATCTTTGCTGATATCTTGGATCTAGCCTCTTGTCCAATGTGGGATATAAGGTTGTGATCACGGGGTGTGATATCATTATATTAGTTGGGTAAGTCTCTTGTGATTGACTATGTTATTCAATGTATACCAAATTATTTGAGACCCCTAATATTACTCCAACTACAGATTTCTTTTTTTCTTTTCATTTCTTTTTAATTTTCTTTTTCTTTTTTGTTATTTTTTAGGGAAAGGGTAAAACCTTCTATTATTGTCATTCAACTAGCATTTGGTAAGCAAATAAAACCATGTTAACAATACAATAGTTATGTGTACATGTGTGGGTGAACAATTTAGGAGATCTAGACATCTAGTACTGGAATTATTACAATCACCAAACACCAACATCAAAATATTTCAAATAGATAAAAGAGGAAAAATTGAAAGGAAGTCAACTTCACTAACACAACTACAATAATAACTCATAATTATATGTTTAGACATGTACAATATTGTTAATGATTATCACCATCATCTCTTAGTCAAGTATATATATATATAGGGGTTAGACGACAAAGAAAGGTTCTTGAAAAAATCTTTTTTTTTTTAAATCATTACAACACGTATGCGGTTTATTACAAATTTTTTTTTAGCTCCAAATTGGCTATAACATGAGGCAAAAAGGGGTTTCAAAGAACCTTTGTGGATGCGTAATCTCATATATATATATATATATATATATATATATATATATATATAACGTTATATCAAAGCAATTAAATTAAAGAGGCAAGGGAATTTTTTTTCTCAAAAAAAATGAAAAAAAAAGAAGACAAAAAGGGCAAGCACCATAATAGTAATTATAGTAAAAAGTAAAAGACAAGGCATGCTAATAAACTAGCATGACCATAAGGACTCTACCATATTTTCATGATCCACCACCATGTCCATAGAAAAAGGGGACCTGGTGGAGGTTTTAGCCGGCGTGTGCCTTGATGACGGCGAGATATTTTCCGGCGAGTTAATAATTGGGATTGACAAAGAAGAAAATTGGCGCATTTGCATGTGCACTACCTCAGCTTGTGCCACAGCCAACTGAGCTTGAAGAACATCGATTTGTTGTTGTAGTGATGATATAGTTCCCACACAACCGTACACTGGATCCCTGACCCTAGCATTCGCCTCATAAACCATGGAACTAACGGCATCTTCTCGTTGGTGCTCCGGCAACTCCTGAAAAAAAAAGATATTCTTATATTTTGAAACGAAACGTTTGGATTAAAGTAATAAAGGTGGGAACGGAATGAGTCATTCCTATGGAATGAAAAAATTTGTGTTTTGTTGTGATTGGAATGGATTGAATCATTTTTTTTTTTCTTATTTTTTCATTGAAATTTAACATTCTTCTTTCGAAGATTTAAATGCTAGAAAGCTTATGAGTTTTTTTTATCATTGAGTTATGAGGGTCTTGAATGAGGAAGAGCATGGAATAACTCATTCCAACTAGAATGAAATGAATCATTCCAATCTCCATTCCATCTCTTCAATCCAAACACAAATATAGTAACTTGGCAACAAAATGATTAATTGGGTGCGATTTGTTGTCTAGCAAATTGGTCGATAATTTTTTGTCCATACAAGAAAACGTAGTCATAGAGCTGCATACAAGTCAAGGCGAGCTAGGTTTGGACTTTTTGAGCTCCTTTAAAAATCAAATGAGTCGAGTCAAGTTGAGTTAAATTTTAATCAAGTATGAGTTTTGATGTACCAACTCCAACAATTTATTAAACAAGTTGAGCCCGCAGGTAACCTAATTATATTATTGATGTAGTAGTACATGTTCGAAGAAAATGAACCCTTATTTGTTGGGCCCAACAATAATCTCGATTGTGACGCCTCAATAAAGGATATTGAAAAGGAATAAGGACATAAAAAGAAGAACATGTGGACCATAATAATATCACCTAAATATCCAAGCGGCTTCAAGAACTATCATCATGCTTGGGCCCTTACCCTTGATTAATTATATATGTCGTCATCATGACTAGACCACTAAATCAGTATATATAGGAGATGCCATCTTTGTCGATGTTAAGTTATCTTCTTAAGGCAAAAGATTCAGGTGTGATCCGTGCGCATACTTTTCTCGTTTAATAAGAAAATAGGAATTCTTTGACCAAAATGCTTAAGCTTTGTGTAGCAAAGTTGAAAAAGAATACCACATATATATATATATATATATATATATATATATATATAAATCTTTAAAAGTCAAAAAGCCAAAAAGCGATTAAAGGCAGTAACTGTCGTTTTTCTTTGGGTTATGGCGACGGCTTCACCCGTCATCTATATGGTATGGCGACGGATCGAGCCGAACCGTTATGCATTACTATAAAGACGACAGTTAAATGCTTTGTTCATTTTTTAAGTCGACTTTAAAGACGGAATATATATATATATATATATATATATATATATATATATATATATATATATATATATATATATATATATATATGGATGGATGGATCTAAATCATATCTTTTAAATAACATATTTTTATTTAAACTATATCGCTTTTGAAGATTCTTTAAAAAAATCAAGTGGGGTTTATGTGGTGGTATTTTTGTAAATAAAAGGAAAACAAGTAGGATCACTTTCTTTTGATATTATTTTTTTAAAAAACTCCAAAACGACGTATTTTTAATAAAAGTATGTTATTTAAGAGAGGTATGTTATTTAAGAAATATGTTTTAGATCCGTCCTTTTATATATATATATATATATATAGCAAGGATCAAGAGCATTCATCTTAAATAACATTCCTCCTTAAATAACACTCCTTTATTAAAACTATATATATATATATATATATATATATATATATATATAAGGCTATATATATATGTGATTGTGTATTATTCGGGATATGGAGACGAATTTTTTTTGGGCTATCTTGACGGTTCACCCGTCGTCAATCGTAGTCGAAATAATATATGACGGATGAAACCGTCAATCGTTATAGTCCAAAAAAACCGTCATGATAAAGCAGATTGTATCTTCTGTCAGCTAGTATATATATATATATATATATATATATATATATATATATATATATATATATATATTCAGAACAAATGTTTATTATGAAACTATTTGACTAGATACGTACAACTATCTGTATAAAAAACAGGCAATTTAGATTATTTTTTTAAATAAAAAAAGGTGCTTTCCAAGGACTAAATTTTTTTAAATCTGGATCGTTTGATTTCCTATGAACAGTTAGAGATATATTTTTACGAATAATTTCATCACTCTCTTATATATAGAGAGAGAGTTTTTCCAACGAATTAAGAGAGCGAACTCAAAAACAAATCAATTATAGTGACGGTTTGATTCGCTGGCCCATATATATATATATATATATATATATATATATATATATATATATCAAATGCTGCAAAATGATACCATAGAATAATTAAGATTGCATGTAACAGCAGTCTTATTTCTATTTAATTTAGCTTTTAACAAAAGAAAAAGAAAGAAAATACATATATTCTCTTTCGGATATTGTAGGAGTTCCTACTACTAAAGGTGATTTAGAGTCTTTTAGACTATATAATTTACTATAGTATAACAATTATTTTCTCTCTCCACTTTTGGGTAAAGAGTGAGGAGTTATGTGCTAAAACAGTATTAAACTTTTGAATTAAACAACAGTAAATTATTATGCCATCAAAATTCTCTAAGGATAATTGATGAACTTTGATAAAGATATAGAAAAGTTAAAGTTTTCAACCGCTAATTAACACTACTACTTTTGGAATATATATTTTAAAATAATGACTGCTGGTATTTTCAAAGCAATAATTATGTTATCACAGCAATAAAAATAGCTTAAATAGGATTATATTATCACAGCAAAGCAATAATTATATATGTTATCACATCAAAGCAATAATTTTTTTCAAAGAATCTTGATATACATGTAGTCTGTTTGACACATAGAAATCTTGTCTGCGTGTCATTGTACTCTATCTAGCTTAACTTACCCAAAAATGAACTTCATGCTAACCACTTCCCTTAAGTAGAGGTCAAGTGTTGTTAGGACAATTATACAAGTGTCCTTCCATGTATATTTGCTTTGATAACAATATTTTTTTACTCAAAATATAAGTGTCCTGGTGTATGTGAGCTATTGCTTACACCAAATGGTATATCTAGTCTACACATAATAATAAAAAGAATGGCAGTACTCAGGATAGAGAAATACATCTCAGTGCACATTTAAAGGGTAATAACTGTGAGATCCACAAAATGACAGACATGCAGACTTGAAGGGTAATGTGTAACACTTAGTCTCGCATCAAAATTTGTAAAATACTTTAATATGTATATAAGGTTCTAAACTGCTATAAATAGTACTTTTACTCGTGATTTTTTTGTTGAGTTTAACGTAAGCCAAGAAGATATTATTGAGACAATGGATTAAATCTTGATACGTCGTGATTTGATTCGAACTCAGAATTTGATCTGAATTGTTAGAAAATGGCAATCAAGACACAAATTATAATACATCCCAGTGCACACTTAAAAGGGTAATGACTGCAGGTTCTATATATATACTATCACCAAAAAGAAAACATATATACAATCAAGGCTCAAATATATGCACGAAAGTGGACATGCCATTGCAGAGAATTAAGGAAATGGATTATCAAACCTGCAACATCTTGTTAACATTGCTAGCACCAAACACCTTATGCACACTGGCAAACTTGTGCGGCTCATCCGCAGGAAAATAAGGAGCAAATACACACTCTTGCGCACACCTTCTTCGAAGAAGCTTGCATGCTGCACATGGAGATGTTACTCCTTGTTTCCTTCCAAATTCCTTCATTTTCTATTAATTACTTCACAATATATATATAGTAGTTAAAATCAATTGCAATGTTTACAACTTAGAATTAAGCATAAGTTAATTCTTTTGGTGTGAGTTAATTTAAACACATATAAGTAAGTGTGTGTGTATATAAAAGAAATTAGAGAGGGAAGAGAGATTGAAGAGGGACTGGAAGGGAGAGGGGTTGAGTGTAAATATAGAAGTGGATGCCATAAGATCTTTAGTGGGCTCCACCAAAGAAGATTTTGCTAGACAAAAACATCCTTGTTAGTTAAGATTTTTGTCCAAGCTTCTCTTCATATATATGGAAAAGGACAAAGATTGATATGGCGTCAAATTTCATAACAAATTTCGATTCCGGTTAACGTTGAATCGTAATGCTAGGGAATAGAATGAAGAGTGGAGTGATTCATTTTATTATAGTTGAAATGAGTTATTTTATATGTTCTCCTTCTTTTAAGAAACCAAACATAATTTTGTTTTATTTCAATCGCAACCAAACTAAATTTTTTTCATTCCATATGAATTAGTCATTCTATTATCACCTTCATTACTCCAATTCAAACGTAGCATAAAAATTGCTCGCGTTATAAAAATTGCTCAAATCTGCATATTTTGTTCACTTTTTAATGAATTTTGACTGTATTTTTGATAATTTTAATGTCCAGCAGATGTTGATATAATTGTCAATTTTCCTGATTTGATATCTGTTTTTATTTGAAAAACTTTTCATTCTGATTTTTTACAATTGTAATCTTTTAATCATCGTAGTAGATTACTGTTTCAATATTATATTTCAACATTTTGCTTGTTTAAAAAATAAAAAATAAAAACAAGCATACATCTGGTTTAATATCAACATACATTTATCATCATATGTAGCAACACTTTTTAAAAATTAGTTAATTTCTTTTTTGTCAAGTTTCGTTTTTTAAGTACAAAATTTATTTTGAAATTAAATAACTACAAACCACATATAGATCTTAAACTAATTAATATTCCCTATGCCCTAAAATGAGATTAATTCATTTTTCCTTTTCTTTAACTGAGACGTCCAACAATGAACTTCACAAAATCACATATATTTGACCAGTAACATGCATTACAAGTTAATTTGACCCAACCAAGCTCAAAGTTTAGGTGAATTAATTTTTTTTTTATTTTTTGGTGCAATAAAGTGAAGGTGCATGAATATGTTTCATGCACAAATCTAGAATCGTATTATATAAAAGCAAAATACTACTAATAATAAATTATTATTCCTAATTGAACTAATCAAAAGTCAACAAACACATGCGTGCAAATTCCAGCAAAACGTATCCCAAGTATACAAACTTCTTTGATGGATATTGTAAAATATTTTAAGTGATCTAATATTAACCCGAGTGTATTAATTAAATCATATGAAGTAAATATGTGAAATTCTATCATATGCAAACCATATGATATTCATTAAAATCTCCATAAAGTGAGCCCATACTATTCAAATGGAACTAGAATTTAACACAACAGTTTCACATCGAAATCAGTCCTACGGGGATCGAAGATAATTCGACCGGTTTAATTTTTTTTATTTACTCCTAAAAAATATATAGTATTTTTTTAATTGAAATTTTTATAAATTCAGTGATTTTAATTGACGTAATTTGGATACATATTAAAAACAATGTTGTATAGTCTGTGCAACATTAATGCTTTTTATATGTATTCAAATTACACCAAAATCACTGTATTTTATAAAAAATTTAGTTGGAAAAAATAATATACATTTTTTGGGAGTCAAAGCAAAAATAAAAAATAAAAAAATTAGACCGATCGCTAGACTGGTTGGAATCCCCCGGCACCCAAGACTTATTGCATCGAGGTGCTGGGTGTATATAAAGACTCAGGTGATCATGTGGTGAGTTAAAAATGACCTAAAAAAATAGTAATAAAATAACGCATCGAGTCTAATATATTATACCATAATTTAATTTAAACTCGAGATTTGACCCTAATTATTACATAGAAATTTCCTTTTTCAGCACTTACTCATTTTTTACATAGAAACTTCCTTTTTCAACATTTGCTCATTTTTTACATAGAAACTTCCTTTTTCAACACTTTGTCATTTTTTAATGTACTGATCGAGTTCAGTATAGTTTGTCGTTAGAATTTTTATCAACTCATGCACCAATGTAAGTTGTTTGGCAATTTCATTAAAGACAAGTCACGTGGACGAGTTGGTATAGATATACACGGGTATATTTGTAAAAATAATAAATATATCTAACTGTTTGGCGAACCCTTAAATTACAATCCCTGAAGATAATTATATTAAATAATGTAATATTTATGTCGTCAAATATGTGCATTAAAGAAAATTATAGGATGAGTCTAACAGAGGTAATACTAATCTCAAAACTTGCAAATGGTTGTAGAATTGAGAGAGTATATATATATATATACCATCTATTATATAAGGACCGAAGACTATGATTAAAAAATTGAAATTCTTTGCTGGACAGCGGACATTGAATTTTTTTAATTCTTTCATCCTCTACTAGTAGCTAGTAGCGGACGTGTAATTTTTAATTTTAATCTCGTCCATTCAATCCTTTAATGGATGGTAATGATGGTGTGTGCTCATTATATGTATATATATATATATATATATATATATTGTCCATACGATCCGGTAGTAAGCGACCAAGAATCTAACCAAATTTATAGTGCGATTTTTTTCCGTCATTTGTAGCGTAGAAAGTCGATTTTTATGCTATATAATGAAAAAAACCCGTCATTATAATTGCTTCACTCCTCTCCCTTTCATTTGGAGAGTCGGACTATATATATATATATATATATATATATATATATATATATATATATATATATATAGGAAATAGATCCATCAAGAGTCCCATTGGCTTAAAATGAGGACCAATTTTTTTTGCTTTTTTAAAACAACTAAAAAAAAGTTTAATATTTTATGGAACTGGAATTTTTCCATAATACAGTGTTTTGAGTGTGATTTGGATACATATAACAAAACAGTCTGTACACTATTTTGTTATATGTATCCAAATCATACTCAAAATACTGAATTATGAAAAAATTCCAGTTCCATAAAATATTTAACTTTTTTTAGTTGTTTTAAAAAAAAAAAAAAAAAAAGAGTCCGCATTTTAAGAAAATGCGGGAGTCCGGATAGGAACTGAACCCTATATATATAGGGTTCTTTACAGAAATATACAATAATTAGAATGTAATTACATCATTAGTGCATCAACAAAATAATTACAAAAAGAGTGTAATTATGACATATATTACAAAAATAGTACAATTCACATTAATAAGGAACCTAAAATCAAGGAGAATAACTGCCATAAATAATAATTCTAATTCAAATTCAAATATTTGGGATCTAACAACAAAAATCAATTCAAATTCAAAATATTCACTTACTCTAAGTCAGTAAGTCCAATAACCCAAACAAAACAAATTACTTGTACATCCAAAACCATAAAAATAAAACCCGATGTATTACAAACTTTTTCTTTCTTAACGAAGAAAGAGCATAGCATTGGCCGCTATTGTAATCTGGTGCGAGCCACCTCAAGTAGAAACCTTCATCTTCGAATATTACACTGGACTCGCAGAGAAAATATTAGTCAAACTTCAACAACTGGATATAGAAGAATGGCTATTTGATTTTTCACAATTTCTTCATGTTCGGAAATTTCAATTCCAATTTCATGTTCAAAAGAAAATAAGAACACTGCATAGGAAAGAGAGAGATAAGAGAGTGATGTGTAATGTAATATTGATAACCAAACCTTTGTACCAAGGTCACCAAACATTTATACTAAGGTAACCAAACCTTTATACCAATGTAACCAATCTACCTCCACACCTGCAGTATGAATTGGTTACCTTGGTCTGAAAGTTTGGCAACCAACTACATAAAGGTTTGGCTACCAACTGCATCATATTCAAAATAAATTAGTAACCTAATAACACTAAATTGGTTACCTTAGTATATATGGATGTTTGGCTACCAACCGCATCTACTTATGAAAAAAAGCTGCGGTGTGGATGTGCATTGGTTACCTTTGATACGAAAGTTTTGTTTCCTTGATATGAAGGTTTGGTTACCTTGGTGTGAATGTTTGGTTACCAATCTCTTCTATCAGTTGCTGATTTTGAAATAAATCCAATAATGAACTATGTATGTGTAGCTCTGCATATCGGAGGGAGGGAGGGAGGGAGGGTGGGTGGGTTTAAGTAAACGCAAAGCAAGTAAACAACAGTGCAGATCATCCTAGACTAAACAAAACACCTCCAAGAAGCTTGCTCCACTCTGGGAATTAAGGGGTTGTACATGGTCCTAAATACGCCCACTGCAATCACAACCATGTTATATTAACATTTCCGGCGAATCATCAAGACCATAAATTTAAACTCATCTGCAGGTTGTGAATAAAATGTTAACTCCTGTTATAACCTAACCTAGCTTCAATTGTCCCATGAGTCACAGCTACTGGATGGATGGATGGATGGGCACTAGCTAGTTCCACCAATCAACCAGAACAAATCATGGTTCCCTTGGTATTATTTGTTGCGGGATGTGTGGGCAGGCCCCCGGTTCCGCAACGCCTCTATGCCTGCGTTGCGTGTGTCGCCGTCTCCTGCCACCTCTATGCGGCGACCTATTTGACGGAGCAGTCGCCTGACCACGCCATCGCGGTGGACGTCGATTGCGTGGAGCTCTTCTGCTGCGCGTGCGGAGACCAGGTGTACGACCGCGACTTTTGATGATGTCGTTGTGCTAGCGCAAACGACGGCATCCACGCTTGGCGGTGGATCGTTTCTAGCTCCACTGTCCATTTGCCAACTGCACTATAAATATGTGGATGTGCATCATATGTGAATGTGTTTTAATAAAAAATAATAATTAACCGTAAAGGATAATTATTATTCACTAATAATGTAAATAAAAATTTTAATGCATTAATTGTGTAAATATTTAATGAGTGCACTATTATTGTAATTATTTTTTAAAATGTAATATAAAATGTAATTGTTCCATATATATATATATATATATATATATATATATATATATATTGAGGAGTCGATGTTTGTGGTTGGGGGTTGGGCTTATATATGCAGGGGACATACTATATGAGTTCCACATTTTGTTTGCTTGATTCTTAAGGCAAATAACATTGTTTCATTTTTTGTTCTTGCCTTTGAAGTGTTTTATATTTTTTTGTAAATGATGTAAGTGGCTCATTGTGTTAGATCTTGCCTGGAGCTTTAGTTTTAGCCACTGACAAATTATAAATCTGCTTTACTTTTTGGTAGTTTTCCAGCAGAGGATGGATTAAGATTTGTGATAAGATTGGAACTACACATTAATTAGTAGAAGAAAATGCTTAATTAAAGTAGGTAATAATCTAATTAATTAGTGGAAATTTAGCCAAGGAGATCATGTGTTTAGTGCTCTCATTAATAGAATTATTTGCAAGTAAACATCATTTGAGAGTAAGTGCTAGCCTTTTATGAAATTGGTTGAGTAATTATTTAGTTCCATTACAATTATTGAATGTGGTGCACCACTAAGAAAAACAAAAGTAGCTTAGAATAATCAATCTACTTTGCAAGTGTTGACAGAGGATTCTGATTTCAAACAATTTAGAATAAGTCATATGCATTTTATATAAAAGGAGTTGCATTATATTTTAGTATGATACAATTATAATTCTGCACTATACAAAATATAGTTTTTATCTATAAATTGTCTAAATAAATGTACTTTTTATTTTAAGCTGTCTAAAATCAAGATTCTTAATGAACAAAGTTGATGTTTGAATAATAATTTTTTTTTGATATTTTCACATAATTTTTATATTTTCATATAAAAAGTGTCGATAAATATATAACGACAATAAAAACTGTCATTATATTATAATTTTTATATAAAAATATTAAATTTTTTTTATAAAAAATATCAATTCTCATAATAAAATATGCAAACTGAATTTTTAACCACGTGGGCTACTCCACAAATATTTATTAGCCAATGTTTTTAGTTTAATTATATTCTTTGACATGGTATGTGAGTGTGCTATTTCACTCATGTGAAAGACCTAACGGCCCCACATGGTTGTGTGCTTCGAGATCAAGTTTATAAACCATTTTGCAAAAAATAAAATTAAATAATGGATGAATCATAACGTTAATTAAGCGATTCCATTCTCATTTTTATGATTCAAGTTACTCTCTTCGTCCCATAATAAAAATTATTATTATTATTTTAGATAGTTTCATGTTAAATATCAATTTTTCTTTAATAACTAAACTTTTACACATATTTTATTATTACACCCGTAGAATTAAATATCTCATATTTTTCTTATTCTAATTCTCTCTCCAAATTTAATGACATTATTATAGACAATTTTATTATTTTATTCATCTTTTTAATATGCGTGAAAAGTCCACCAAAATTTTTATTCTGGGACGGAAGGAGTATTAAACAAGGTAAAAGATGAAGAATCATGTTGAGCAAATTCATGATACTCAACCATGCATTTATGAATGGACAAATTTGTCTGTCATGCACATATAATTTTAATTGATAAAATAATTATTAATAATTTTTAATAAAATATTAAGATATAAACTTATACATGTCTAAGACACATACTTCTTTATATATATATATATATATATATATATATATATATATATATATATATATATAGTCCCTGTTTCTATTCGACTTCAGTATTTTCTTAAAGTCATGGACTTTTTTTTTTTTTGTTTTAAAACAATTAAAAATAATAATAATTATGGGCTCGAAATTTTATATAATACAATTGTTTTGATGATTCGTGATTTGGATCATAAAACAGCAGTAAATGCGATGCATGCATATATATATATTTTTGGTATAGATATCCAAATCACGCCAAAAAACATCAGATTATGAAAAATTTCGATTCCATAATTTTATTTTATTTTTAGTTGTTTTTTTAAAAAAAGCAAAAAAAAAAAATGGTCTGTCTTTTACTCCAAATCAAACTCCCTGACCTGGATCGATTGTGATATATATATATATATATATATATATATATATATATATATATATATATAGTTCCATAATTTTATTTTATTTTATTTTTTAGTTGTTTTTAAAAAAAAAAAAAAGTAAAAAAAAAAAAATAGTCCGTCTTTTACTCCAAATTCCGAGGCTGTAATATATATATATATATATATATATATATATATATATATATATATATATATATATGAGACTGATCCAGGTTCAAAGTTGTGTAGACACCTATAATATTACAACTCATTTCAAACCGTCCAAAATAAATTTAAATGGAGCTCTATTATGCGGACATACTATTTTTCAAAAGGGAGCATTTCAATCATTTTTTTTGGCCTCCATCTGCACAATAGTTTGTCGACGTCCTTGAAACAAATGTGCGGACAGGCTTAATCATAGATCATTCAAATTTATTTTAAACGGTTTAAGATGATGAGTGGGAAGGGTATAAGTCTTCGTCCAATTTTAAATCAACATCAATCTTAAAGCTTGTCAAAATATGGTTATGGATTGATTTTAATTTTTAAAATATAATTATGGTTCCATTTAAGAATTAAAATCATATTAACCATTTTTAATATTGGTTATGTGGGTTAGAACCATATGGCTATGGTTAAAAACCATATTAAGATGTTTTGACTTTTAAACAAAATTTTTAAAAAATGAAATTAATATATATACTATAGATAGAGAGACGGATATAAGGGGTGGAATTTAGGCTCCTTAAATAATACTATGAGATATGTTTGTATGAAACAAAAAAAATTATGGCTTAATATAATTTTTTTTGGGAGGGAGTGGTGGTGGGGGGGGGGGGGGTGGGTAGGAGTAAAGGGTGGGTGGTGTATACATAATCGCTTAATATTAATTTTTTTTGGGAGGGAGTGGTGGGGAGTGGGATGGGTGGTGTATACAAATTATTTTTTTGGGGTTGGGGTTGGGTTGGGGTTGGGGTTGGGGTTGGGGTTGGGGTGGGGGTGGGGGTGGGGTGGTAAGATGTATCATAATCAGCGTTGTGACGACCCCAAAATAGGTCCATTCCATCCAACCCATTCTAAGTCGTCAAATACATGGTACAAAAATAAATACAACTTCAGTAATACAATTATCGTGCAAAATACGACAACACATATCTTCGCGAAAGTTTGAATACAACTATTATACAATGTAGGCGATATAAAAACTAAAAGGGGTCCCATTACAATTATTGATCTGCTATTTCACGAATAGTGAGGACTACTTAATCAACTATCCGGATCATCGATCCATTCCCCGACTAGTCCCTAAATTATATTCTCTCATTTCAAGAAGAGAAAAAAAAAAAAAGGGTGAGCTCAACTAAATTTCAAGAAGAAATATTATGACTAAGATAATATACAACAAATTATCATTAAACTTTCAACAGGGAAAAATCGATAAAATATAATAGACAACAAATTTTAGATCAACAATCGCGTGAAATAAGCAATCCATTAGAAGAAATCCAGTAGAAAAGAATTCTACTATATTCTATGAATTTAAAAGTCCATCATCAATATTTTATCCCTCGCAACATCAATCAATACACATCTTTAATCAAATATTCATCTTCTGCTGCCCAAAGATATTCATTTTATATCACCAATTAATTCATGCTCATCTCAACACTGCTCATTAAATGCTGCATTTCACGCCAAAGATATTCATTAGGTAATCATTCATCTTTGCACTACTGGCCAAAGATATTCATCGATTAATCATTCATCTTTGCACTACTGGGCCAAAGATATTCGATAATAATATCATCATTTAGGACCGAGGATGATGAAAAATATTTTAAAGGAACGAATCCAAATGAAACAAAATAACAAATATTAGAGATTAGTATTACAGTTTATCCAAGATCAATAATATTTCATAATAACCAATTTTGAAGCAAAATTCAAGAATAAAGATCAAAACATGGATCTGATCAAAGATAAGAACCATAATAGACACTCTTGGATAAAAGAAGAAAATTTCATTTTTTTGGTGAATAGTCAGAGTATATCGTGAATAGTCTTGTATCGTGAATAAGTAACTCGACACCAAAAGATAGAAATTCCACAAGAAAAATTATCACGCTTCATGAATAGTACTTTCGTGAATAGTAACTTCGTGAATAAGTAACTTCGTGAATAGTAACTCATGAATAAGTAACTCGACATGAAAAGTTTTAAATTTGATAAAAGTTCCAACCAATATTTCGGCGATAATGATATTGAAGAAATAATATCACTTACGAAGAAAATAACATCTCTTACCTTGCAAAGACAGTACTTCTGACTAGAATACTGGATATAGTGCTGAAGGAACTTGCACCGCTATTTAGAAACTCACAAAATATCTAAATACTCACAAAATACACTCAATAATCTAGAGAGAGAAAGAGAGAAAACTTGTTTCTGGTGTGATTTTCAATTCTAACTTAGCCCTCTATTTATAGGAAAATGTTAAACGACGCAAAGCGAGAACTTAACCTGACAACTCTGATGGCTTTACTCTCTACTATTCCCACCCACCACATTTGAAAATTCAATTGAGCACATTTCTCACCAACCAAAAGTGGGGCCCACCAATTCTAGAATTTTCCACCAAAATCATTTATAACCTAATTTTCGAATCAGTCACCTCTTAAAATTCATAACAAATTATAAGCTCATTTTTAACGGTTCAAAATTTGTGAACATATACTCAACTTATATATGTATAACATATCCAAAAATTACAACGATCCAACGGTCGAATTAAATATTATAACTTACACAACAAAGCTGTAATAACACCGATTTGATCTTTTAATACCTCCAATCCGATAAAATACTGATAAAACACCTCAACATTAACTCCTTCATTTATAACCACATAAATAAACCCATCATTTATATCCACATCAAATAAATTTTTCCTTATCATATAAATCAATAATTAATTATTCATAAATAATATTACAGAATCACAATTATGACAACCAAGCCGTTCCCAAGAAAGAGGGGGCTTTCCGATAAGGATTTCTCCTTACTGGCACGCAATTAGGTGACCAAACCTCTCCTTGACAGAACTTTCTAGACATTGCCAATAATGCTATCTAATAATATTATTCCAAATAATATGAATTATTGATCTGATAATGAAAAATACTGTGCAGTGACAATTATTGAAACAACAATAATATAAAATTACAACGCAGCAATTATTGAATCAATAAAATAAAATGTTGAACAGTAACTACTGTGACAATTATTGAGTAGTGCTTTCTTACGTAAGGATTAATAATTCAACAATCTTTATGCGCAATCTGGTAGTCTATCTTGTCATGCGACCACGCGACATTATATTTTAACCAACCAAAGGTATTCCAATGATCTTAATTGGTAATAACTACGCCGTTATTTATAATAACCCAAATTTTGTCGTTTTCTTCATCCGAATAGCATTTATCCGTTATGGGGCCCATGAAATGGTTGCATAGGCCATCAATGCGAATATTCCCCAGCGGAAAGAATATTCCACGACCAAACGAATATTCCCCGACACAATGAATATTTTATAACCACTTGCTTATTTTACAAAATTTGCACATCTCACCCATAACCAAAGTATTGTATCAAATTATCACCTTATTATTCACAATAATAAATAGAGGAAATTCAATTTTTATTTATAATAAGTTGGGGTCCTACACACATAATATTATTTTTTTTGGGTGTGGGTGTGAGTGTTGGTGGGGTGGGGGTAAGGGGTGTATACATAGTCACATAATATTATTTTTTTTGGGTTTGGGTGGGGGTGGGGGTGGGGGTGGGGTGGGGTGGGGGGTAGGTGTGACGACCCCAAAATTGGTATACATCACCCATTCTGAGTCGCCAAATACATGGTACAGAATATAAATACAACCTTAAATATACAACATGGTGCCTCGACCACAACACCTTATAATGATACTTTACATAAAAGTACAGTCAATAACTGTTTTAGAAATTAAAATCTTGAAAAAATACTCAAGGAAACCTTCGTACATGGGAGGCCATGCATCTAGGTTATGATAGATATCATATTCCCACAGAATTATCCTTGGTTGACCCAATAGTCCCCAAAGAAAAACAAGAAGATTGCTATCATCTTCTTTCCAATGGTGAGTCTTCTCTTGACTTATAATTATCTCCATTGTCTCCAATTGAGAATCATATTTCAAACAAACTCCAAGATTATATAGGTAAAGCTCGTAGATATACTCAGCAAGTGGATATGCACAACCCTGTCATACAAGATGTCTAATGACATACAACCTCGTATTATCTACACTCAAAATTTTCTTAAACTCTAAAGAAATACGCTCAAGATTATAGAAGAAGAATTCTCTGAACTTCTGGTGTGATTCTCAATTCTAACTAAGCATCCTATTTGTAGGAGAATGGAAAGGATACTATGCTGCACTATGTAATAAAATATAATATATTCTATTTATAATCAAATAAAATAAAACTTTATAAAAAGTATTCTGTTTTATATAAAAAGTTTTTACTATGCAAACACTATGCAGGCACTATACAAATACTATGCATAATAAAATATAATATATTCTATTTATAATCAAATAAAATAAAACTTTATAAAAAGTATTCTGTTTTATATAAAAAGTTTTATGTTTTATTACATTTATAATAATAATAAAACAACATTTATCACCATTATTATAATTCACAATATTAATCGACCAGGTCGTTCCCAAGAAAGAGGGGGCTTTCCAATAAGAAGTTCTCCCTATTGGCGCACAATTAGGTGACCAAACCTCTCCTTGACAGAACTTCTAGACATCGTCAATATTGTAAATAATAATATCAATAACTCCGTCATCTCAATTATTGATTTAATAATATATAAAATATCGACAATAATTGAATCAAATAACGTGAGATACTATGCAATAATAACTGTAGCAATAATTGAACAAAACTGAGTGACTTCTCACGTAAGTATCAATAATCAATCTGGTAAGTACTTCTTATTCAACCACACGTATTACTGTACTTTTATTACCGAGTAGTTCAACAGTTTTAACGGTAAAACTTCCGTCATTATTTTCATAAAAATATTTTTGTCGTTTTCTCAATCCGATAATAATTCCGTTGTGGGGTCCGCCAATGATTGTATCGTCGTACGGATATTCCCCGACAAAAAGAATATTCCCCGACCAATCGAATATTATACAACAACTTGCATACTTTTCAAAATTTATAAAAATTACCCACAACTATAACATTATCTCAAATCCACACCATAATTTTGAAAAAAAAATTACGAGAAAATTAAATCTTTATACGTAAAATTTGAGATTTTACGATAGAGGGGAAGGACTGAATGACATATATATAATCACATAATATTTTTTTGGGTGGGGTGGGGGGGGTGGGGGGGGGGGGGTTGGGGGTGGGGTAGGGGAGTAGGGGTGGGTTGGGGGTGGGGGTAGGGGTGGGAGTGGGGGTAGGGGTGTAACAGAGTGAATCTCAAAGAAACACCTTCATGTTCAGATTCGGCTCGACTCGAAAAAATTGAGCTCGAATTCGACTCGGATTCGATAAAGGATTTATATTTTTGCGCCAGATTCGACTCGGATCATTACTCGGACCTACTCGGCTCGTAAGTACTCGACTCGTTTACAAAGCGAGTTACTTATGAGCCTTCAAATCGAGTTTCGAATATAAACCATTTCACATAAAACTGAACCACTACATAATAAATTGGTTACTTAACTAATATTTATATATATATATAATTTTTTCACTTTTATTTATGTATTGAAATTATAAAGAATGTATTATAAATTGACATTCAATTAATTGATTTATTCAAGTAAAAGATTACACAATTTCATACTACACTTTATAAATTATAAAGATTGATACAAATATCACATATTTAACTTACTAGCATTGATAAGACCAATATTCGAATATGATCCATTGAGTAGGTATCGAGTATGGTTCGAGAAAAAATAAAATACTCGAACCCTAATATGAGCGAACACTAGTATGCTCGAATTCGACCCGTGTATCATTAATCAGAAAACGAGTATGGATCAGATTTGACTCAGATCAAATTCGAATTCGAGCTTTGGATCATATTTTCTAGCCGATCTCGAGTCGAGTACTGAACTACTTGACTCGGCTTACACCCCTAGGTGGGGGTGTGGTAGGGGTAAGGGGTGTATACATAATCACATAATATTATTTTTTTTTGGGTGGGGGGGGGTAAGGGGTGTATATATAATCACATAATATATTTTTTTGGTGGAGTGGGGTGGGTGGGGTGGGGGTGGAGGGGGTGCGTGGCGTGAGGTGGGTGGTTGAGTTTCTTGAATATGTAAATATTGATGGAAAGAACTTTTGATTTGGATTTGGAATAAAATATGGGTCAAAAAATGGTTAACCGGGTTGGAACTATATTTATTTTTAAAAATATGGTTCCAAACTTTAACCAACCCAAATAAATAAAAATAGTTAACTAACCCATTTAGTTCCAGTTAATATGGTTTGACCCGACAGTTAACCAACTATATTGCCAGATCTACATGTGACGCCCTAAAAATAGGTATACATCACCCATCTTGAGTCGCCAAATACATGGTACAAAATTCAAATACAACTTAATAATACAACTATCGTGTAAAATATGACAAAACATAAACTGAGAGTTTTAATACGAATATTTTCTTCTAGACAATATTCAACTCAAATGGAGTCCTCAATACATTTATTATCACACTATTTCATAGAATAGTGAGGACTACTAATGCTATCATCTGGACCGTCACTCCGTTCCCCGACTAGTCCCAGCTACGTTTTCATTTTCTGAAGAGAACAATGAAAGCAAAAGGGTGAGCTCAACTAGTCCAGTTAGAAATATTATGAGTAAGATAATGAAGAATAATTTATCGTTAGCCTTCAACACTGTTAAACTGATAAAATATACTCCCTCCGTCCCATAGTTATAGGCTGATTTTCTATTTTAAGATGTCCCAATATATATGCTACTTACTATTTATAAAATTTAGTTGGTTCATTGTTTTACTTTTATGCCCTTATAATAAATATTCAACCATTACTCTTTTTTTGAAAAAAAAACATTCAGTGTCATTATTTTTATCACCACATTTAATGTTGTTGTATTCTCTTTGGTTAAAGTTCTATGGTTGTGGACTTTAACACGTCAATCAATGAAGTTGAGAGTTTCAATGTGATAAGTAAGGAGTAATTAACTTATTCATTAATTTCATATTAAGGGGTATATGTGGAAAATTTATGTTAAAATTACCACTTAAACTAATTTTCTTAAACTATGTGCCAAAAAAAACAGCCTATAACTATGGGACGGAGGGGGTAACAAACATCAAGTTTAACTACAGCGGAATAAGCAATCCATTAGAAGAGTTAAGTAGAGCATAAAATCTACTATCTTCTATGATTTAAAAGGTTTTTCATCACTTTTATCGCTGAGACTCAGCTTAATAAATAATCCACATCATCGAATCACCCCTGCACTACGGTTAAGGATATTCTTTAGTGTCACGACCACAAACTATCCATGCACTACGGGCCAAGGATATTCGTGTATTCATCAATGGTCATGATCATGCCAACAACTGTCCATTAATGCACTACGGGCCAATGAGGATTTTTACCACATCATTTGTAACATTACGGTCATGATTATATCGAATAATTCCTGGTCATAATCATACCAAGTCCATCTATGCACTACAGGCCACGGATGACTTTCAACATGATATAAACATGAGGATGATGACAATGATATAAGAATTTAATAAAACAAGTTTAAGGATAAATTTTTAAAGATTTATGATTTAATTTATTCAGAATTCAATATTGTCCAAATTGTCAACATGATACTGCTTTGTGGTGTAAAATTCAAGAATGATAATGTATGAAAAATGATTTGGACCAAAAAGAAATCAATTTTTGTTATGAATAGTACTCCGGGTGAATAATACCCGAGTGAATAGTACTTTTGTGAATAGTACCGTATAAATGGATAGTACTCATGGACAGTACTCCGGCATGAAAAACTTAAAATTTAACAAGAATGTGTAGAAAATATCCTTGTGAAGCGATACTAGATGAAGCGAAAATTTCAAGGATATTCTACTAATTTCACGGAATATAGAAGCAATATTTTAACCGAATGATGGTATAATCAGGAATACGAGACGAAATAATATTACTCACATACTACAGAGTATGGAAGAAAATATTATTCCTATGAATACTGAACAAAATACTATCAATTACCTCAGAAGAAGACTGGATACTGGAATAGTGAAGTAGCAGACTTGTGACGCCCCCAAAATAGGTATACGACACCCATTCTGAGTCGCCAAATACATGGTACATAAACAACTACAACTTTATTAATACAACTATCTTTCAAAATACGACAACACTTAAACTGTGAGTTTAAATACAAATATTGTCATCTAGACAATATCCACACTCAAATAAGTCCTCATTACAATTATTGATACACTATTTTATAAAATAGTGAGGACTACTAAAACAACTTCTAGAACCATCATTCCACACCCAGATTAGTACTTTCATTACATTCTCGCCTCCCGAGAAGAAAAATGGAACAAAAGGAAAATGGTGAGCTCAACTAGCCCGATAAAGAACATTATGACTAAGATAATATAGAACAAATTATCGTTAGTCCTCAACAGGAAAAAATCTAATAGAATACAATTAGACAACCAGGTTTTAAATCAATATTCGCAATGAAATAATAATTCATTAGAAGAGTTAAGTAGATAATGAAATCTACTATCTTACTATATATGAATTTAAAAGTTCATCGTCGATATTTTATCCTCAGAACATAAATCAATATATATCTGAAATCAAATATTCATCTTTGCACTTTCTGTGCCAAAGATATTCACCATTAGTCATGTTCATCTAAACACATGTTCATCTTTGCACTACGGGCCAAAGATATTCATCAGAAATCATTCATCTTTGCACTACAGGCCAAAGATATTCCGTAATATCATCATTTAAGACTGAGGATGATGAAAAATATTTTAAAGAAAATGAATCCAGTGAAACAAAAGAACAAATATTAGGGATTCGTATTACAGTTTTATCCAAGTTCAATAATACTCTATAATAACCAATTTTGAAGCAGAATTCAAAAATAAAGATCAAAACATGGATACAATCAAAGATAGTAACCATAATAGACATCTTGGATAAAAAGAAGAAAATTTTATTTTTCAGTGAATATTGTCGTATTCGTGAATAGTGCCGTATACGTGAATAGTGTCGTATACGTGAATAGTAATCCCGACACAAAAAGTTCCAAATTTGATAAAAAGTTCAGACCAATATTTTGGCATAATGATATTAAAAGAAATAATATCATTTACGAAGAAAATAACATCCCTTACCTCGAAAAGACAGTACTTCTGACTGGAATAGAGATATAGTGCTGAAGGAAATTTGTACCGTATAGCAATACTCAAAGTCTCAAAATACTCACAAGAATACGCTCGATAATATAGAGAGAGAAAGAGAGAGAAAACTTATTTCTGGTGTGATTTTTAATTCTAACCTAAGCATCCTATTTATAGGAAAATGCTTAAAACACCAAAGCAGAAAATTTAATATAATAATATTATTTTTACTCAACATTCCTACGCACACCTAAGACATCTGAATTCATTAACTAACATGTGCAAGTGAGGCCCATTAAATGGAAAAAAATGTTTTTCTTAATAAACATAATTAAAACTTCCAAAAATCAATTATTTCAGAACTTTGGAACTTCAATAATTCATAATAAATAGCCCTTTTGTCAGAAAAATTTGAACCTTATGTCTTTTTCATAGGAAATTCCATTATCTACAACTTTGCAGAAGAAAGTTTTTCCAAATTCCAAATGAGAAATTGACCGAAATCCACAAACAAGCGATTTTACAAGCTTATAATCAAATTTCAATCAAGAAATGGGGTCCAATTTACATGTTTTAAATAATTTTGTAACAAAATACTCTTCCTCCTCATTTATTCATATATCCCACATTCATTGTAAAATATCACCATTATTATATTATTAAAATATAATAATATATTTAAATGAATTATTTTATCAGAAAAGATAAAATATAAATTTTTCAACAATTGTCACTTTAAAATTTTCTCCATCTATATCCACATAAAATGAATATTTTCCTTATCATATAAATCAATAATTAATTATTCACAAATAATATTATAGAATCAAAATCTCGGAACCAGTAGTTCCCGGAAAGAGGGGCTTTCCATAAGAATTTTTCCTTCTTGGCGCAGTAATTAGGTGACCAAACCTCTCCTTAGATGTAACTTTTAGACATTGCCAATAATGTTATCTAGTAATATTATTAAAATAATATGAATTATTGCTCTGATAATGGAAAATACTATGTAGTGACAATTATTAAAACAACGATAATATAAAATATTAACGTATCAATTATTGAATCAATAAAATAAAATATTGAGCGATAATTACTGTAACAATTATTGAGTAGTGCCTTCTTACGTAAGAATCAATAATTGGTGCAATCTGGTAATAACTCATGTCTGCAACAATGTGTATTCTTGTGTTTTTAACCACCGGGTATTCCAACAAGGATGTTATTATTGATAATAACTACTGCCATTATTTATAAAAACTCATACTTTGCGTTTTCTTCATCCAATCGCTTTCCGTTGTGGGGCCCACAAAAGATACTGTGCATTCGTCTAATATTCCCGATAGGAAGAATATTCCACGACCAAACGAATATTCCCCGACAATAATAAATATTTTATAACCACTTGCTTATTTGAAATATTTGCGTATTTTACCCATAACTAACCACATTAATCAATTCAACCCTTAATATTTCAAAATAATAAATAGATAAATTCAATTTCATTTATAATAAGTTGGGGTCTTACAAGGCTTCACTTCTACTTTCTCTCTAAAGCTTCTCTCTCTATAAATGCTCTTGTGAGTCTTAGTGAATTGGTAAGAATGAAAGAAGAATGAGTTTCTATTTATAAGAAAATATAGTTTCGATAATTGCACGCTTTGGGGCTCGAAATATTACAGTATAATATCTTTATCTTTTTCTTTGTTTTTAATTTAGTCCTGCAACTATTATCAAACTTGCACCACCTCCCCTAATAGTACATCTTGTGAATCAATAGTACAATCATGTGAAAAAATAATTACAGTATAGTACATTCATCTATACCTCCATTTTTAATTTAGTCATGCAAGTATTATCAATCTTGCACCATCTTCCCTAATAGTACATGCATGTGAATCAATAGTACACACATGTGAACAAATAGTTATAAGCATGTGAACTAATAGCAATTAATTGCCCATTTATCTGATTAATTACTCGATTGGTCAATATAACCTCCAGACATCCATTATTATCGAAATAGATGTCGATTTCTACTAATACTAATAATCCCAACACAATAGAGCTATCTATTTCATCTTTAATCAACACGAACTTATTCATTATTAATATTATAACTCACAATATTTAACAACCAGGTCGTCTCCAGGAAAGAGGGGGATTTCCGATAAGGATTTCTCCTTATTGGCGCGCAATTAGGTGACCAAGCCTCTCCTTGACAGAACTTCTAGACATTGTCAATATTGCAAATAATAATATGAATAACTTTGTCGTCTCTCAATTATTGATTTAATAATATAAAATATTATGCACGAGATGATAATGTGAAAATTATTGAATCAATAATATGAAAGATATTATCAAATAATTCTTTGTAGCAATAATTGAGTATAACTGAGTGACTTCTCACGTAAGCATCAATAATCAATACTGTGTGCTACTATGCAACCACGCGTATTACTGTACTTTTACCACCGGGTAGTTCAACAGTTTAACGGTAAAACTTTTGCCGTTATTTTTATAAAAAGATAATTCTGTTGTTTTCTAACTACGACAATACTTTCGTTGTGGGGTCCACCAATGATTGTGCCATCGTACGAATATTCTCTGTTAAAACGAATATTCCCCGACCAATCGAATATTATATAACCACTTGCTTACTTTGCAAAATTTGTAAATAATACCTACAACTATAACATTATATCAAATCCACACCATAATATTCAAAAATATATTTCGAGAAAAATTAATCTTTATTCATAAAAGTTGGGGTCTTACAACCTCCCCTTCTTATGAAATTTTATCCTCGAAATTAGGGTGCGTACCTGGTATGTCGAAGAGGTGAGGATACTTTAACTTCATTTCAGATTCTAACTCCCAGTTCATTTCCTCAATATGGTGGTTTCTCCACAAAACTTTGACTTGAGATATAACCTTGGAGCGTAGAATATGATCTTTCTTATCCAAGATTTTTATAAGTACCTCCTCATACGTTAAATCTTCCGCTATCTCGTCTGGTTCTAATTTAATAATGTGGTTTGGGTCTTTCACATATTTACGTAACATAGATATGTGAAAAACGTTATGAACACGAGACATACTTGGCGGTAAAGGCGCGAGTCTATAGGCCACGCCTTCTACTCGATCGAGGATTAAAAATGGGCCAATGAATCGAGGATTGAGCTTTCCTCTCTTTCCAAATCTCGTAACTCCTTTCCATGGAGTAACACGTAACAACACATGATCTCCAATATTGAATTTCATGTCCTTTCGATGAAGATCAACATAACTCTTTTGTCGATCTTATGAGGTTTTTATACGTTGTCGGATCATTTGAATCTTTTCAGTAGTCATACGTACCAACTCCGGTCCTAACAACGTTGCTTCACCCACCTCATCCCAGCATACTGGAGAACGACACTTTCTTTCATACAACGCCTCAAATGGAGCCATGCCAATACTTGCTTGATAACTGTTGTTGTAGAAAAATTCTACCAATGGTAAGAACTTGTCCCAACTTCCTTTGAAGTCAAGGATATAGAGTCTTAATAAATCTTCAAGAGTTTGAATAGTCCTCTCCGACTGCCCGTCCGTTTGAGGATGACATGCAGAACTGAATCGCAAATATGTGCTCATAGCTTTTTGCAAACTAACCCAAAATCGTGAAGTGAATCTTAGGTCTCGATCAGAAACTATTGATACTGGGATACCATGCAATCTTACAATCTCGTTTATGTAGATACGAGCAAGACGTTCAAGTGTATAAGTTTCTCGTATCGGTAAGAAATGAGCAGACTTGGTCAATCTATCAACAATGACCCAAATCACATCTATGCCTTGAGAAACCTTGGAAATACAAGTAAAAAAATCCATGGTAATGTGCTCCCACTTCCATTCTGGAATTTCAAGTGATTGCAATGGACCTTTTGGCACTTGATGCTCCGCTTTGACTCGTTGACAAGTTAGACACCTTGAGATAAACCCCGCTATCTCTCTCTTCATATTGCTCCACCAAAATGTATGTCGAAGATCACGATACATTTTGGTACTCCCAGGATGGATTGCAAATGGTGTGTTGTGCGCCTCCATCATGATTTCATACTTCAAGTCAGAATCGTTAGGAACACTAAGTCTGGAGTTGACTCGAAGTATTCTTTCTTCATCGATTCTTTCTTCCGGAATAACACCTTCTTGTACTTTCTTCCTCATACGCATCTGCTCCAGGTTTGTAGCTTGAGCAGCTTTAACTTTATCGATTAAAATCGGTTCTACTCGTATATTCACCATCATCACATGGGTCCCTAGAGTCTTTAACTCTATCTCCATCCTTTTTAAGTCGTATGAAATGGGTCTTTATGTTAAAAATATCGCACTCGTAAACGCATACGATCTTCTACTTAATGTGTCTGCTACCACGTTCGCTCTTCTAGGATGGTATTTAATCGTATTATCGTAATCTTCAACAACTCGAGCCAACATCTTCGGCGCATGTTACGTTCGTTTTGGGTGAAGAACTATTTGAGGGTTTTAGAAATAGGTTTTGTACTGGGGTCAATACAAAATTTAATTTCACGCTCTGAGGTAGGCCAAGAAGTTCTTCAAGGAATACGTCAGAAAATTTATTAACGATAAAAATATTATTCAAAATTGTGACTCTCATCCAATAATTGGATAACACATGTAATGAAGGTTTCTCTTAACGGAGTTTCAACAAATAAGTCAAAGTCTAATTTCTCCGGAGTCAAATTTAAACGTTGAGCGTAAGTAGGAGAAATAAAAGAATGGGTAGAACCGGTATCTAATAAGGTATAGACTTCGCAAGAATTTATAATTAACTAACCCGTGCTAACTTTGTTCGGGTTACTCGCTTTTTGAGAAGTCACAAAAAATGCTCTTCCTGAAACCACCGACTTTGTTTTGTCCGTATCCGACTTTGGTGCCACCGTTCCAGCTGGATTTGATTTCGCTACAAGACAAAATCGAGCTATGTGATCGTCTTTTCCACAACTAAAACATACCTTGGAAGGCTGTGAACAGTTTGGACTTATGTGTCTCTCCTCTCCGCATCTGTAGCATCTAACTGGCGGTCGTTCTCCTCCCCTAGAATTTCTTACTGGTGTTGGTGTTGCTGCCAACGTCTTCCCATCATCGTTAAATCTTCTCTTCTTGAATTTTCCACTTGAATCATTTCTTCAATTATCTTGGCCATGATTACCACCGAAGTGGTTACCATTTCTGGCATGATAATTTCCTCCACGATGGTTATCATTGTTCTAATGACCGTTGCCACCAGTACGATTATTATCGTGTTGTTGCTCGTTATCTTTTGGTTGGGCTGGCTCATTATCGCGCTCCAATATCTGAGCCCTATTCACTACATCTGAATACAAACACAATTTGTGAGGAATGAGGTATTGACGTATTTCGAGTCACAAACCTCGCAGAAAGATTCGCGTCATTCTCTCCTCATTATCAACCAAATGGGATGCGAACCGAGAAAACTCGACAAACTTAGTCTCGTACTGCGACACGGTCATATTGTTTTCCTCCAACTTGATAAACTCCACCTCCTTCATGTGACGAATACTTTCGGGAAAGTACTTGTCGTTGAACAGTTCTTGGAACTTCTCCCAAGACATCTTCGGTCTTGGCAGTCGAAAGTCGCTTTTTGATTCCCACCAATGTCCGCCTCTCCTCGCAACATGAAGGTGGCAAAGGAAACCTTTTTCTCCTCAGAGCATCCCAAGACATCAAATATCTTGGTGATCTGCTGTATCCACGTCTCCGCCGTAAAGTGGTTTTGGCTCTCTCAAGAACTCTGGTGGTCCCAATTCCTTGAACTTCTTAGCGGTAACCAACCGAGAGTTGCCAGTGTTTCCAATGCATTTTGAACAGGAGTTGTTATTTCCTGATGTTGCATGAATTGCATAAAGCCTCTGAACATCCCATCGTTCATCACTTGGTCAGCGTTGTTGTTTTCCTGAGGATTATTGCCATCCTGATGCACATTATCTTGGGTATTGATCGTTGGTGACTCAACGGTCTCATGTGCTTCATTGCTTATCTCAACATTTTCGGATCTTGGTTATCAAATCGCCACAAAAACAAGGGTTAATTGACATGTCACATATTATCCCTATACTCGTGATTATGACCAATTAAATACCAAATAAACTTAAGTAGGTCATACTAGCGAAGGAATTTCCCGTCTCTCCCCTCCTAGTTCTTGTCTCACATCTCAGCCAGGATCATATCCCTAAGCTTTGATACCAACTGTGACGCCCCCAAAATAGGTATACATCACTCATCTTGAGTCGCCAAATACATGGTACAAAATTCAAATACAACTTAATAATACAACTGTCGTGTAAAATATGACAAAACATAAACCGAGAGTTTTAATACGAATATTGTCTTCTAGACAGTATTCAACTCAAATAGAGTCCTCAATACATTTATTATCACACTATTTCATAGAGTAGTGAGGACTACTAATGCTATCATCTGGATCATCACTCCGTTCCCCGACTAGTCCCAGTTACGTTCTCATTTCCTGAAGAGAACAATGAAAGCAAAAGGGTGAGCTCAACTAGCCTAGTAAGAAATATTATGAGTAAGATAATGCAGAATAATTTATCGTTAGCCTTCAACAGTGTTAAACTGATAAAATATAACAAACATCAAGTTTAACTGCAGCGGAACAAGCAATCCATTAGAAGAGTCAAGTAGAGCATAAAATCTATTATCTTCTATGATTTAAAAGGTTTTTCATCACTTTTATCGCTGAGACTCAGCTTAATAAATAGTCCACATCATCGAATCACCCCTACACTACGGCCAAGGATATTCTTTAGTATCATGACCACAAATTATCCATGGACTACGGGTCAAGGATATTCATGTATTCATCAATGGTCATGATCATGCCAAAAACTGTCCATCAATGCACTACGGGCCAATGAGGACTTTTACCACATCATTTGTAACATTACGGTCATGATTATACCGAATAATCTCTGGTCATAATCATACCAAGTCCATCTATGCACTACAGGCCACGGATGACTTTCAACATAATATAAATATGAGGATGATGACAATGATATAAGAATTCAATAAAAATAAGTTCAAGGATAAATTTTTAAAGATTTATAATTTAATTTATCAATAATTCAAAATTGTCCAAATTGTCAACATGATACTGCTTTGTGGAGTAAAATTCAAGAATGATAATGTATCAAAAATGATTTGGACCGAAAAGAAACCAATTTTTGTTATGAATAGTACTCCGGGTGAATAGTACCCCGTGAATAGTACTCCAGGAATAGTACTCCGTGAATAGTACTTTGTGAATAGTACTTTATGAATAGTACCCGTGAATAGTACTTTTGTGAATAGTACCGTATAAATGGATAATACTCATGGACAATACTCCGGCATGAAAAACTTAAAATTTAACAAGAATGTGAAGAAAATATCCTTCTGAAGCGATACTAGATGAAACGCAAATTTCAAGGATATTCTACTAATTTCACGGAATATAGAAGCAATACTTTAACCGAATGATGGTATAATCAGGAATACGAGAAGAAATAATATTACTCATATACTACAGAGTATGGAAGAAAATATTATTCCTATGAATACTGAACAAAATAATATCCCCTACCTCAGAAGAAGACTGGATAGTGGAATAGTGAGGTAGCAGACTTCTCTTATACTTTCTCTCTAAAGCTTCGCTCTCTATAAATGCTCTTGTGAGTCTTAGTGAATTGGTGAGAATGAAAGAAGAATGAGCTTCTATTTATAGGAAAATATAGTTTCGATAATTGCACATTTTGGGGCTTGAAATATTACAGTATAATACCTTCATCTTTTTCTTTATTTTAAATTTAGTCCTGTAAGTATTATCAAACTTACACAACCTCCCCTAATAGTACATCTTGTGAATCAATAGTACAATCATGTGAAAAAAATAATTACAGTATAGTACCTTCATCTATACCTCCATTTTTAATTTAGTCATGCAAGTATTATCAAACTTGCACCATCTCCCGTAATAGTACATGCATGTGAATCAATAGTACACACATGTGAATAAATAGTTATAAGCATGTGAACTAATAGCAATTAATTGCTCATTTATCCGATTAATTACCCGTTTGGTCAATATAACCTCTAGACATCCATTATTATCGAAATAGATGTCGATTTCTACTAACAATAATAATCCCAACACAATGGAGCTATCTATTTCATTTTTAATCAACACGAACTTATTCATTATTAATATTATAACTCACAATATTTAACAATCAGGTCGTTCCCAGGAAAGAGGGGGCTTTCCGATAAGGATTTCTCCTTATTGACTCGCAATTAGGTGACCAAACCTCTCCTTGACAGAACTTCTAGACATTGTCTGTGACGCCCCCAAAATAGGTCCAATCCATTCAACCCATTCTGAGTCGCCAAATACATGCTACAGAAAATAACTACAACTTTATTACTACAATTTTCGTGCAAAATACAACAACACATATGTTGTGAGTTTTGATACAAATATATACCAACTGTGAATCTCATCCCAACCTTGGATAACACGTCACAATGGCACCTTACATAAAGGTACAGTCAAAAACTGTTTTAGAAATTAAAATATTTGGGAAGTGCTCAAGGAAACCTTCGTACATGGGAGTCCATGTGTCTAGGTTATGATAGATATCATATATCCACAAAATTATCCTTGGTTGACCCAATAGACCCCAAAGAAAAATGAGAAGATTACTATCATATTCTTTCCAATGGTGAGTCTTCTTTTGACATATCATTATCTCCACTGTCTCTAATTGAGAATTATACTTCAACCAAACACCAAGATTATATAGGTAGTGCTCGTAGATATACTCAGCAAGTGGATGTGCACAAACTTGTCTTATGATAACATGAAGTCGCATGCATTAGACATATTGTATGATAGTGGCAAAACACCCTTCCAAAGTTGGGTTCGCCTCACCCTATTTGATTAACCAAATATAACTACTAAATGATGTATAAAATACAACACACCTTTTTATAATGTTTAGGGAGAACCTTCACATTTAGAGACTCTTGTTTCTATTCCCTGTTATCCCCATTCGACCCAAATTACACTCTTATTACACGAAAAGAATTGTGAAGCAAAAGGGTGAGCAAACTAACTAGCCAATAAAGAATATCATGACTAAAGATAATTAAATTATCCATAGCCTTCATCAGTAATGAATCAGAGATTTAGAATATATGGTAGATGATAAAACTTTTCAACCATAGTTGCAGCGGAACGAGCAATCCATTAGAAGAGTCAAGTAGAACATAATGTCTACTATCTCCTCTAGATTAAAAGTCCATCGTTAATATTTCATTCCTATAATACTCATCAACAGTTCTTTGTTATACACCAGACAAAGAGAACTCTCATCACCTGTCTTCACTTGAACCACCACAAATTATAATTAAATCACAGTTCATATTTATAATTGTGACGCCCCCAAAACAGGTATACATCACCTATTCTGAGTCGCCAAATACATGGTACAGAATACAAATACAACTTAATTATACAAGCTGTAGTCTAAAAACGACAAAAAACATAAGTCATGAGTTTTAATACAAATATTGTCGTCTGCAGACAATATACAAAAACTCAAATTCAATATTATTATATTTATTTTCTCACTATTTCAATTGAATAATGAGGACTACTAATGCTATCATCTCGTCCGCTCACTCCGCTTCCTCGACTAGTCCCTCGCTACGTTACGATTTCTGAAGAAACAATGAAAGTAAAAGGATGAGCTCAACTAGCCCAATGGGAAATATTATGACTAAGATAATGCGAATATATTATCGTTAGCCTTGACGATGTTAAACCGATATAATATAACAACCATCAAGTTTAACTACAATGAACAAGCAATCCATTAAAAGAGTCAAGTAGAGAATAAAATCTACTATCTTTTATGATTTAAAGGTTTTTCATCACTTTTATCATCGGGACTCGACAATAAATAATCCACATCATTGAATCACCCCGCACTTTCTGACCATGATATTCTTTAGTATCACGACCACAATTATCCATGCACTACGGGCCAAGAATATTTGTGTATTCATTAATGGTCATGATCATGCCAACAACCTGTTCATCAATGCACTACGGAAAAAATGAGGACTTTTACCACATCATTTGTAACATTACGGTTAAATGATTACACCGAATAATCCTCAGTCATAATCATACCAAGTCCATCTATGCACTACAGGCCACATATTGACTTTCACAAAAATATAAACATGAGGATGATGACAATGATATAAGAATTCAATAAAACAAGTTCAAGAATTATTTTATCCAGGAATCAATAACGTCCAAATTGTCAAAATGATACTGCTTTGTGGAGTAAAATTCAAGAATGCTCAGAAGAATATTTCAATGAAAAGATACTGGATGAAGCGTAAATATCAAGGATATTCCACTAATTTCATGGAGTATAGAAGTCAAAACTTTAACTAACTGAGTAAAACAAGGAATGGAATAACAAAAGAAATTACTAGGCATGCGATAGACCAATGCAGTGCGGTGTTATTCCAATTCGAATAATAAATAACGGAATCGGGACCGGCGTAAAAACGCATGCACGTGATATTCATTCAACGGAAAAATAAAGAGGGAATCAGTCCGTAAAAAGCAACGCATATACAAGATATTCCAATGAATAATAAAGGCGGAACCAGTCCGGCGTAGAACGCATGCATGTGAGTTGTTCCAACAGAATGATAAATAATGGAACCCGGTCCGCGTAGCGCACAAAAACAGGATGTTCCAATGAATGATAAAGAATGGAATAACGGTAAGAATTTCACCAAGTATAGGGTAGCCAGCGTATCTGAGTTATTCCAATAGAATAATAAAGAATGGAATAACAGAAGTTCTCTTCATGATAAGAAAGAAATAATACTCCCTACCTTAGAAAAACTGGATACTGGAATAGTGAGGTAGCAGACTTCTCTTCTTCTTTCTCTCTATAATTTCTCTCTATAATAATCGCTCTAAAGCTTTTGTGAATTGGTGAGAAATGAAGGAAGAATGAGCTTCTATTTATAGGAAAATATAGTTTCGATAATTGCACGTTTTGAGGCTCGAAAAATTACAGTACAATACCTCCAACTTTTCTTTCATTTTTAATTTAGTCCTGCAAGTTTTATCAAACTTGCACCACCTCCCCTAATAGTAAATAATGTGAATCAATAGTTTAATCATGTGAATCAATAGTATAATCATGTGAAAAATACGAATTACAGTATAGTACCTCCATCTATACCTCCATTTTTAACTTAGTCATGCAAGTATTATCAATCTTGCACCAACTCCCCTAATAGTAAATAATGTGATTCAATAGTACACACATGTGAACAAATAGTTATATAAGCATGTGAATTAGTAGCAATTAATTGCTCATTTATCCGATAAATTACCCGATTTATCAATATAACCCCTAGACATCAATTATCATCGGAATAGATGTCGATTTCCACTAACACTAATAATCCCAACACACTGGAACTATCAAAATTTATTTTTAATCAACACAACTTATTCATCATTCATATTATAACTCACAATATTTAATAACCAGGTCGTACCCAAGAAAGAGGGGCTTTTCGATACGTTTTTCTCCTTATTGGCGCGCAATTAGGTGACCAAACCTCTCATTGACAAAACTTCTAGACATTGTCAATATTGCAAATATTAATATGAATAACTTTGTCGTCTCAATTATTGATTTAATAATATAAAATATTATGCAAATGTACTGTGACAATAATTGAATCAATAATATGAGAGATATGATGCAAAATGATTCTCAGTAGCAATAATTGAGTATAACTGAGTGACTTCTCACGTAAGCATCAATAATCAATACTGTGTGCTACTATGCAACCACGCGTATTACTATACTTTTAACACCGGGGGTTTCAACAGTTAACGGTAAAACTTCCGCCGTTATTTTCATAAAGTATTTTTGTCGTTTTCTCAATCCGACATTAATTCTGTTGTGGGGGTCCACCAATGATTGTGTCGTTGTATGAATATTCCCTGTTAAAACGAATATTCCCCGACCAATCGAATATTATATAACAACTTGCGTACTTTGCACAATTTGTAAATATTACCCACAACTATAACATTATATCAAATCCACACCATAATATTCAAAAATATATTTTGAGAAAATTTAATCTTTATTCAAAAAGTTGGGGTCTTACAATAATCAAGTAAATCAACAGTCCAACTTTGCTCTACAGGACAAAGATATACAACTGAAAAACCAATAACCAACAGTCCATCTTTGCACTACAGGCCAAAGATATACAACTGTAAAACTAATAACCAACAGTCCATCTTTGCACTACAGGCCAAAGATATACAATTGTAAAACCAATAATCAACAGTCCATCTTTGCACTACAGGCCAAAGATATTTAACTGTAAAACCAATAATCAACAGTCCATCTTTGCACTACAGGCCAAAGATATTCAATCAGAAAACCAATAATCTTTGAGACTCGACTTAATAAGATCGCGACCATGAATTATCCATGCACTTCTGGGCCAAGGATATCCGTGTTTTCAATTACGGTCATGATTATCTAGAATAATCCTCAGTCATAATCATACCAAGTTCATCTATGCACTACGGGCCAAAGATGACTTTTACCACATCATTTGTAACATTACGGTCATGATTATACCGAATAATCCTTGGTCATAATCATACCCATCTATGCACTACTGGCCATAGATGACTTTCAACACAATATAAGCATGAGAATAATGACAATGATATAAAGAATCAATCACATAAGATAAAGGATAAATATTAAACATTTATAATAAAATTTATCCATAGTTCAAGAATATCCAAATTGTCAACATGATACTGCTTTGTGGCGTAAAATTCAAGAATAATATTATATCAAAAATGATTTGAATAGAAAATAATATTTCAACGAATATTTAAAGAAGATAATAACATTATTCATTATATTATAAACTCCATTTAATATTATTCATTATATAATAACATTAAATTCATATACTAATATTATTAATCATTAAATAATATTTTAAATAAATGATTTCATAACAACTTAATCTAAATATTATAAATCACTTAATAATCTCATAATCTAATATTATTAATATTACCACAATATTTTAATCATTTCTTAAAATTATAAACAATTTATTTTAATTATTTACATTTTACTAATTAATACATTTAATCATCCTAAAATGCCAAACACATAAGATTTCATCACCAATAACAAAAACCCTCATCAAAAATCTGCATATACCTTATATAGGGTTCTCAAGCCACAAAATCCTATTTTCTAATTTTCTTTCTTCACGTAACATATTTAATTCATTTACTCATAACTAGTCCATTTTCATGAAAAATACCAAATCAGTCTCAGAAAATTTTCTTTTCTGGGATTTAGTAGAATATAGTCCCATATTGAACATATATTTTTCTCGAAATTTTTAAAATTCATTTACTATTTTTCATATGGCCAAAACTGCCGAATATTTAGACATTTATCATAAAACGTATTTTTGTCCAAATATTCTGAAATTTACAGAGTATATTGCTATTATATACATGTACTCCCAATAAAAATTTCACCAATTTTGGAGTTAACCACAAGGAGTTATAAGGGTTTACTTTTAAAAAAGTCTTTTTTCTCATAAAATTCATAACTCCTAATCTATATATCCACAAATCGCCATTTTTGGACACAATCTAGAAAACTCATCAAATTATCATTTCAAATTTTTCCAGAATTTTTGAGGGTAAAAAAATTTACGAAACTGAAAAACATAATAACCCTTACAATCCCTTATCTCAAAAGAGCAGTATTTCTGACTGGAACATCGGATGTAAAGCCGAAGGAAACTTGCACTGAATAGCAATTCCCAAAGTATCTAAATACTCACAAAAATACGCTCGATAATATAGAGAGAGAACTTATGTTTCTGGTGTGATTTTTAATTATAATCTAAGCATCTATTTATAAAAAAAATGCTAGAACGCCAAAAGAGACTAAATTAATAAAATATTAATTAATTTATTTTTTTTTCTTTTCTACGCCACCTCTCTTGAAAAACTGAGCAGCCTACTTTGAAAGAAAAATATCAGCACATGTTTTCAAAATAAAACCAAAGTGGGTCCCACCCAATTTTAATAAAAATCATTTTATTTTCCAAAACTTCAGTAATTCATAATAAATAGTCTTTTTACCAGAAAAATACAAATTTTATGTCCATTCCACACGAAATCAAATTCTCTACAACTTTGTAGCTTTAAGTTTTTTCAAATTTCAAACAGAAAATATCCGAAATCCACAAACGGATGATTTTCAACACCTCTTAAAATTCATAACAAATCATACGTTAATTTTAACGGTTCAAAATTTGTGGACATATACTCAACTTATATATGTATAACATATCCAAAAATTACAACGATCCAACGGTCGGATCAAAATTATAACTCACGCAATAGAGCTTTAAGAACACTGATTTGATTTTCGGACTATAAGTCCCTCGTACCAGTTTCACTCAAACAGTTACCACGAAAAATCTCCAAAGAATTTTTGGGTGATTCAAATTTCAACGTTTAGCTTACTTCCAGGGCTTTCTTTTGATATATGGCTCATCTCCTAACTCATTATACACAAAGAGTTATGGATATTACAAAATCAAGTAATAAACTATTTTTTTTTCTAAAAATCCCATATTTTGTTCTTCTTTTCGACAAAATACTAATAAAACATCTCATCATTAATTTTTTCATTTATATCCACACAAAATAAATATTTCCCTATCCATCATTTATATCCACATACAATAAATATTTCCTTATCATATAAATCAATAATTAATTATTCATAAATAATATTACAGAATCACAATTATGACAACCAGGTCGTTCCTAGGAAAGAGGGGGCTTTTTGGTAAGGATTTCTCCTTATTGGCGCGCAATTAGGTGACCAAATCCCTTTCCTAGATAGAACTTCCTTAGACATTGCCAATAATGCTATCTAACAATATTATTCAAATAATATGAATTATTGAACTAATAATGAGAAATACTGTGCAGTGACAATTATTGAAATACCAATAATATAAAATATCAACGCAGTAATTATTGAATCAATAAAATAAAATATTGAACATTAATTACTGTAATAATTATTGAGTAGTGCCTTCTTACGTAAGGATCAATAATTCAAAAATCTTTATCTTAATCATCTGTTACTCTTGTGCAACAACGCGTATTAATTTACTTTACCCACCGGGTATTCCAACAGTGTTAACGATAACAACTACGTCGTTATTTATAAAAATTCAAACTTGTCATTTTCTTCATCCGACAATTTTTCTGTTATGGGGTCCACCAATGATTGTGTTGTCGTACGGATATTCCCCGACAAAAATAATATTCCCCGACCAAACGAATATTTTATAACAACTTGCTTACTTTGCAAATTTTCAAATATCATCCTCAACTTTAAACTTTTATCAATTTAACTATTTACCAAAATAGAAAAATTGAATACTTTTTATTTCATAAAATTCGGGGTCTTACATTGTCAATATTGTAAATAATAATATGAATAACTTTGTCGTCTCAATTATTGATTTAATAATATAAAATATTATGCGAGATAATCTTTGTGACAATTATTGAATCAACAATATGAAAGATATTATCGCGACAATTCTTTGTAGCAATAATTGAGTATAAGCGAGTGACTTCTCACGTAAGCATCAATAATCAATACTGGTGTGCTACTTTATACAACAACGCGTATATTCTTGTACTTTTACCACCGGGTACTTCAACAGTTGAACGGTAAAACTTTCGTCGTTATTTTTATAAGAAGATAATTATGTCATTTTCTAACTACGACAATAAGGGTCCACCAATGATTGTCTTGCATCAAATACGAATATTCCTGTTAAAACGAATATTCCCCACCAATCGAATATTATATAACCACTTGTTTACTTTTGCAAAATTTGTAAAAAATACCCTGACTATAACATTATATCAAATCCACACCATAATATTCAAAAATATATTTCGAGAAAAATTAATCTTTATTCATAAAAGTTGGGGTCTTACACTACATGCGTCAACTGCAGCCACTTTTTCCTTGTCAGTTTCTCCTTCAATAAGAGTAGGACAGTCCTCTTGTAAAAATCTTGCCAAGTTCAATGTTGTGAAATAGAAGAGCATCTTTTGTTGCCAACGCTTGAAATCAGTTCCATTGAACTTTTCATGCTTTTCTCCATGAGACATACTCTAAGCAGGGATGGTGCTAGTAGATGCCATTTCTGTTATACACAGAAGAAAATCATAAACAAACAGAAACAAATTTCTGTTGTAAAAAAAAATTAACAGAATTTAAATAACAAGTTCTGTTTATATAATTTAAACAGCAAATTCTGTTTACAGAATCGAAAATTTTGTTTTACAAATTCTGTTTACAGAATTTAAACAACACGTTTTGTTTACAGAATTTAAACAACAAGTAATTTCCTTTTTAATAGAAGTTACAAATTGCAGAATGATATTAAACAAAACTATAATTACAAAAAGTAAATTTGCTTCAAGATTGTTATTCTATAAATATAGTTTATATAATATACAATATAAAACTCAGTATAAACAAAACAGAATTTAGAATGTAAATTATACTTACTTGAACAAATCAGATTCTGGAAATACAAGGTAGATTAATCCGAGTCCTTTGAATTCACAAAGTCTCCTTGAAGTAAATTTATTCCCTCACTGGTGCTAAAGGTTATTGAATAATTACTTCCCAAGATAAAACGGATTTCCAATTCTTAATTAGCAGCACTTCGAAATTAAGAATTCTTCAAACACAATTTCTATGTTATGTACTTGAACCTTACTGAGATGATATGATGTTGTTATGTGTTATGAATTCTGGGAATGAATGGAAGAACATACACTGCAAACGCAGAACGGGACGAACAAAACATATACTGCAAATGCAGAACGGGAAGAAAGAACAGAACGGGAAAAAACTTATTTTTTCAGTGCGCTCCCAGATACCCAGATAGTTTATTTATAGAATAAATTCGGGACGGTTAATATAGGATATTACCGTTGGCGCATCCGTTCGTCAAAACGACGTAGTATCGTGATGATAAAAAATTAAATAGATTTTGTCCAAAAAAATTATATATATCACGATCTAACCCACTCGCTTCGGACCCGAGCCTAGTTCACCCTGGAGGACGGCGTGGCGCACATGGGTTTGAACCAAGCCTTGGCTAGGTCCTCTCCCTTCCACAAAAGTGGGGTGCCCCTTGGGGCCCTTTCCATTGAACAAACATCCCATATATAAATTCTTCATTTTTCTCTCCAACTTCTTATGTGGGACTTTGCAATTTACAACATATCAAGTAGGTGACTTTGGAGTCAATTTTCTCATTCAATTCTTAATGGATTTGTACAAATAAGTATACCACGTTATGCTCCTTGCGGAGGAGAACGCATTGGTGCATGGACCCGACATTTCCGGAGTATGAGTCTCACATTAAATTAAGCCTCAAAAATACTTTAATATTTATTTTCCAAATCCATTTCCAACATTTATAGCACATCTCTCTCCGAAATATTTTATTATTATTTTATAATTAATTAGGATCACAAAATTTTAATCCTCCTAAGTGTTAAAAAATAATTGATATCTACCACACAAGAGAAAAATCTACGAATAAAACAATCGAAATAGCCACGAGCTCGGACTAATATGAGTATAAATACACTTTGATTTAATATTATTTAATTTGATCATATAAAAATATTTAAATACTGCTCATGTCGAATTACTTATTTTTTTTTAAATCGCAAGATAAAATTCTTTAATTCCCAAAACAAAAATATAAAAAGTTGCAAATCCAAATTTTTTTTACTGTGCCACAAGAACTACAATACACCAAAATCAATAAAAAAACCCCAAGCTAAGCACGAACACTTGTTAACATAAGTTTTAATAGACTTAAAACTTACTTTGACTTATTTTGAAGAGCAAACTGAAAATAAAATAAAATTTAATTTGATGTAACAACTGTAATTTTGTATATATTTCGGGATCAGATATGTTATTAATCTATTTTTAAGCGATAATGATACAGTTGGTATGATTAGATGCCCTTAACCAATTAATTTAAAACATAATATGCATGAATTCACTGCCATTGGTGCAAATAGAAAAATATTACATGTTTGGTAATAAATTTGTGGGAATCATTTGTAGGCAGGCTGGTGACATCATTGAGAATAATCAATCCATGCTTTTGTATTTTATATATATATATATAATAAATAAAAGAAATTATTTTATGTTATTTATTTTTGGTCAAAAAGAGTGAGTAAGATTGATGGTTGAAAGAAAATTACTCATCTTGTCATTACTTTTGTGCATCAAATAAAGGTGATCGAGACTATTAAGGAAATTACAAAGTTCACCTGAAAAAGCAAAATAATTATATGGAACAGTTGAGTAGTTAGTTGTTATATTCTAAATAATTTAGTTCATTGTCTTCATTCTCATTACCAATTAATTAACAAAATTAAAAAAAAAATCAAGTATACCAATTTTTTTACCAAAAAAATTGATTGATATTACCTAGCTCAAAACAAACCTTAATTCTTAACCATGGTTGGCTCCTGTCCTTTAAAAGTAATTAAACAAAAGTACAAAGTGAAGTCAATGAATCAATAGTTTCATGCTTAAAGTACTTGTTCTAATTATACTAATTTTTATGAAGCTAAAAATGTAAAATTCACTCCTTTGTGTCGTGAGATATTTTCGTACTTGAATTTAATTAGTCAACAATCAAACATCATTGAAAGAGAAATTAAGAAATAAGCTTACTTATAATATCAAGAACCAATTTATCAAATCTTACTACTCACAAACAAGCCTCACATATATATACTTCTTTTAACCTGAATGAAAATCAAATTTAAATTAAAAATCCATAAATCACAGTATTTCAGTATAATTTTACACGATTAATTGTACCATTAGGTAGCGGTCGATTATATTGTATTTAATTACATGATAAACTTGTGATATAATTTTTCATTATAATCTTTACTTTTATAAATAATAATAATAAAGCACCAAATGGCATCTATCATGAGCATGATCTTGTCCCATTATTAGGTACCCTTTGTAAGTGGTTGCTTTAGTAATCTTACTCAACCTTATGAAAGCTATTCTGCAGGGCAGGCGGCAGCTCTTAAAGATTCAATCTTCTTAATTAGTGATAATTACTTTACAAAGTACGCGTATATTACAAGATGCATGCAGATTAATTAGTGGTAATGGCTTCATTGTATTCCTTTAGGTTAGATTTTATTACCATGCAAGAAGATTTAGAGAAGATCTTGTTGTCTGCTGCATAAAAGGTTTGAGCTGATTCAGGAATGTATTATGCAACGGACAGTTTTTAGGTAGCTCTGAGGATTATATTGTTAGGGAAAAACCTAAACTGCAAAAAAGTCCAAGAAAAACCAAAAACGAAGAAAACAAAACGAACCATTTATTTGATAACTACATATGGTTAATAAAGAAAAATCAAACTGAAAAACCGATACCAATATATATATATATATATATATATATATATATATATATATATATATATATATATATGAGTCCGGTTCGAGTTAGGACGTCCGGATTTTAGTCTGTCCGGATTTTTTTTTTTTTTTTGGTTTTTTTAAAACAACTAAAAAATATTTAATATTTTATGGTATTGTAATTTTTCCATGTCTGATGTTTTGGTGTGATTTGGATACATATAACAAAACATGTATGTATGCATTGTATATAGTATGTATATACATATTTTGTTATATGTATCCAAATCATGTACTATCAGATTATGAAAAAAATTCGATTAATAAAATATTAAACTCTTTTTTTTAGTTGTTTTAAAAAAAACAAAAAATAAAATAAAATTTGGGGTCCGTATTTTAAACCAGTCCGAGCATCTGGATTGGATCCCCATTCTATATATATATATATATATAATACTAATATTTACTACTTAACCCTAATTGAGGCAACCCAAACTAGGAATTTTATTAGAGAACCGGGAGAACTTTCTCCCAAGGCAGGACTTACTCTAGATCTTTGAGACATGCCCCCATTCAAGTTCACTATGAATCTTTGAATAGTAACTATTATTAGGAGTGAGTAAAAAACAGATAAAATCGAACTACCGAACCGAACCGAATTTTTTTAACCGAATTATTTCGGTTTTTCGGTTTTTTTTACAATTTCGGTTATATCCGAATTATTACTCACTATTCGATTTCGGTTTCGGTTTCGGTTTTCAAAATACAGATTATTCAGATACCCGAATACCGAACCTTAATCACAGTATTTCGGTAATTCGATGTTCGGATATCTCTGGTCGGATCATAAACTCCTCCAACATCAACCACAGCATCAAGCGTATCCAACACCTACCAAAATTCCCAAAAATTAAACGCCACCTTTTATATACAATATATCTATATACACATGCACACATAGATACAAACACAATCAATGCATAATAGCAATATGTAAAAGCAATGCACCTGGGGGTCTCGAGTTCGAACGATTTGGGCAGCAGAGAATTTATTAGTGAGTTGAATCATGAAGCAGGCAAGCGCTTCATCGCAGTGGAAACTACCGCTGTGAGTGCCGACTCACTTGGTTGGCAAAGTAGCAGTGGAAAAAGAAGAAGACGAAACCCTCGGAGAAGAGTTTCTGATAGAATTAGCCATCAATGACATGATAAAGGAAGAGGAGGTAAGCCTCTGCCTTAGTAGACCTCCAAGCCCAGCAGCAGCAGACATTTCTAAGGCACCACAACTTTTGTCAAGAGGTCGGTGGTGGTGGTGTTTCTGTTTTTGCAAGTCTATTATTACAAAAATCCCAAATTCCAAAATTCTTATTGTTTCATTTGTTAAAAAAAATTCCTCACGAAAAAAAATAATTAATTATTTAGTTATAAACTTTCCTCACGAAAAATAATTAATTATTTAGTAGTGAGCATTTCTTCACTTTATTTATATACAAATTTTGGTTCGGTTATTACCCGAATATCCGAATGTACAATTCGGTAATTCGTTATTCGGTAATTCGGTTAGTTTTAAATTTTGGTTAGTATTTCAGATAGTAGAATTGTCACTAATTTGGTTTTCGGTTATAACCAAATAGTCATTTCGGTTCGGTTATAACCGAATGCTCACTCCTACCTATTATGAAATTTATGGGTAATATCTAATAGTAATAAACAAGTATAAAAAGAGAAATTATATATATATATATATATATATATATATATATATGGGAAAATATATATATATACACAACATGTAGGACATGATTACATATATGACGATTTTTTTTTGCACTCACGCCATTATAGCCCAAAAATTATCACTATAAAAAGCATCGTATGTACTACACATCTGTGTGTGTATATATATATATATATATATATATATATATATACAATCCCTTCTCCAAATGAACCTCAAACGAAGAACTAAAAGCGAATCGGCGATAGCGAATGCGACGATTTGATAAAATCACTATATGTTGTCAGTCGTTAAAAGCTAAGATGACGGTTCTATATATATAGCAAGCGAATGCGTGCATTGGATCTTAAACATCCTTTATCTAACATACCTTGCATACCCTCCATTGGCGACGGACCATGCGACGATTTGGTCCGTCGCTATAGGTTCGATCTGTCACTATATGTTGTCCGTCATTAAAAGTTAAGATGACGGTTTTATATATATATGACGAACCAAATCGTCATGCGTTAAATCGCTAAAGGGGTATGTAAAGTATGTTAGATAAAGGTAAAGCTAAGATCCGACAAGATATATATATATATATATATATATATATATATATGGGGATCCAAATCAGGACGTCCGAATTTGGTTTAAAATCTGAACCCCAAAAATTTATTTATTTTTTGCTTTTTTTAAAACAACAAAAAAAAGTTTAACATTTATGGGCGAAATTTTTTCATAATGATTGCTTTGGGTGTGATTTGGATACATACAACAAAATATGTATATATACGATGCATATATACATATTTTGTTATATGTATCCAAATCACACCCAAAACACTATATTATGGAAAAATTTCAATTCCATAAAATATTAAACTTTTTTTTAGTTGTTTTTTAAAAAAAAGCAAAAAAATAAAATAAAATCCGGACGGTACTAAAATTCGAGCATCCGGACTGGAACCGGACTCTCTCTCTCTCTCTCTCTATATATATATATATATATTCGAACCATTAATGTTTTGTCATACCTGTTCATATGGTACCTAATCAGATGGTACCTAAGCTAAGTAATTATATGATATCAGTTAGAATTTAGGTTTCTCCGGTTCAATTAGGACGAGAATTCTAGAATTTTTACTCAAATGAAGATCGAGAAAATGAAATTTTCTATTCACTGATTCAAACCCATTGGCAAATAAGCATAAAGAAATTGACGATACTTAGCTTCTTTATCTTTTGAGTTGTTCTGCTAAATCGGGCACTTAAGATCTTTGGTATTTATCCAGACAGATGAAAAAAATGGGATCATTTCTTATGGACTCATTTAGAATGATTCTGATCTAATTCCTAGCCTATTAAAATTAGAAGACGCTTTAGTGGGATCCTCATGTACAGAAAAAGATTGGCAAAACTAATGATTTGGCCACCGAAGTTGACACGTTTTATTGAATACCTGATTGAACTTTTAATTTTTCAAATTAACTAACTGAACTAATTAAAATTATAAAATTGGGTCATTCTGTCAACTCTGGTTAACGGCTTTCAAATTGGTTTCATACGTGGAAGCAAAAAAAGGAAAATAAAATAAAAATGAGGTGCCAATCAATGAGAATGACATGGAAATAAAAATAAAAATTATTTTTGACTCATTTTAACATTTTAAAGTTTTAAAATGACAAAAACATAATAAAACACAATAAAAACTAATAAAAATAAAATATTTTTCATTCATTAAATTAAATTTATTTATCAAGATAAATCAAATCTTAATCAATTAAAAAACCAAACATATTTTCCTTAAAAAAAAGACAACATTAAAAGTAAAAAAATTAAAAACATTCAAAACAGATACATATGAGGATTCTTCTGAGGATTCTAGATCTACCACCGAAAGTGGTTGCTTCCGGGAACTAGCCGGCCGAGAACGCGAGCTTGTAATTTGGCTTTTATTCTTCTTCTTTTTCAATGATTCACGTGCTTTGCGAAGTTCGTTCTGGGGTTCGAGATCGAGTTGACGCCATTGAAACTACCGATTCCTACCTTTTTATTTTGAGGATCTGATCGAATGTTTGAGATATGATGACGAGGGAACCTGTAGATTCAATCACGTGAATCTATCAATAAGAATCACAAGAGACAGAGAGAGATTCAAAGGGAAAAATTTTAATAACTTATAACTTCGAATTTGATTTGGAGGGAGAGAAGGGAGAGAAGAGAGAGAAGGGATGAAGGAAGAGAGAATAAAAGAAAATAGGTAAAACTAATGATTTGACCGCTATTGTTGGCACGTTTTACTTAATACACCACTGAACTTTTAATTTTTAGAATTACCCCATTCAACTAATTAATATTTTAAAATTAGGTCATTCCGTTAATAAATTTGGACGGGCGTTAAATTGATATAAATATTTTCTTACGTGAAAAATACAAAAAAAAAAAAATGAGAAAACAATGTAAAAATGGCGTGGCAAGAAACATTTGACTCTTCTTCTTTCTTTCTATAGTTTCTCTTGTGAGTCTTAGTAAATTGGTGAGAATAAAATAAGAAATAAGCTTTTATTTATAGGAGAATGGACTGAATAGTAACTGGTTCACGGACGGTCCAAATTGATTTACTATTAAAACGGACGGTCCATATTGATTTACTATTAAAACCTCAATCGACGGTCCATATTGATTTACTATTAAAACCACAACTCATGGTCCATATTGATTTACTATTAAAACCACAACCGGCGGTCCATATTGATTTACTATTAAAACCACAACTGACGGTCCATATGAATTTACTATTAAAACAACAACCGACGGTCCGAAAAATTAGTACATCTCCCCATGGAATAATAAGTCAAACTTACAACAAACGTCTCATGACAAACCCCTCTATTTATATCAAAAATTAAATAAATATTTACCACAAATCACTTATATTCAATAAACACATTTTTAATCTTTTAACAATTATTCATCATTAATATTATAGCTCACAATATTGACAACCAGATCATTCCCAAGAAAGAGGGGGCTTTCCGATAAGGAGATACTATACAATCTTGTGTCTTCTTTGTGCGACCACGCGTATTCTTGTTCTTTTATCACCTAGTATTTCAACATTAACTAATAAAAGAAAAGTTTTAGTTATTTTTATAAAAAGGTTATTTCTGTCGCTTTCTATATCCGACAATCATTTCGTTGTGGGGTCCACCAATGATTTTGTCGTCGTACTAATATTTTCCAACAAAAAAAATATTTCCCGACCAAACGAATATTTTATGAACACTTGCTTACTTTGTAAATTTTACACATATTACTCATAGTTATAGCATTATATCAAATCAACACATTATTATTCAAAATAATATTTAGAGAAAATTAAATCTTTATTCATAAAAAATTGGGGTCTTACATAAATAAATTACGTTTAAAAATAAATTGCTACTAGACGAACAAGATTTTCAAATTATTTTGATCATCCAAACGCTGCAAACTCACTAAACGTTACAAACTCTAAATAACCAAACATAAATTCAATAACACGTTTTTAGACCAGATTCATTGACCCGAAAAATCATGTCTTAACAAATTATAGTTGAATGGACATTTCTTGAATTAATGTAGAAGAAATTAAAAAAAAAAAAAAATATTTTGTCCTTTTTGTTTGTTTATTTTTTTTATTTACTCCCTTAAATTTTATAAAACTTATATTTTACCATCTTAATTTATATATGCAACGCGTGTGTCATACTAATCTAAATAAAGTACTAGTTTAATTGTATAAATAAAATATGAAGATAATTTAATTTAGGGTTATTGGTGAAACGTAAATCTTAATTACTCGAAATAGAAAAATTAAGAACTTAAATTAAATTTATTAAGTCATCATCCTTGGTGATAGAAATATGACTATATAGACAAGTAACATCATTAAAAAATAAAAACGACTGCTTTAATTATGAATGCTAAGTATTTGGTCACAGCCTCATAGGACAAAGATAACTTGCACATAACATTGTTATTGACTTTACCATTAAATTATGGGATGAATTACATATTCTATTATATTTTTGAAAATAATTACAACAATAGTGTACTTATAAAATATTTATACAATTAATGTATTTAAAATTTTATTTTCATAATTAATGAATTTGTTCTTCCTTTAATTTAGTTGTGTGATTTACACCTCACCCTTCCTCCACCTCATCCCCACCACTTAACTGCATATATAGAGGAAGAGATGAGGTAAACTGGGCATCGTATTCAATATATAGAAGATGATGAACAGTAGCTAGTTTGATTTTATTTTTATTTTTTTCCCTTTCCTATGATATGAGCTGCTCTCTACAGATTTGGGTCTCATTTTTTGCGGAACAATGATGCAGATTTGGGTTCTATCTCGGGCAAAGGGCAGTGGCTTGAGTTGGATTAGATGGTGAATTGTTGTTTGTTTACTTGTTCGATGTTAATGATGGATAGACATGCATAATGAATCCGAACCTGTATTGGAACCATAGCTTTCTATAATCCATATTCCTCTATCATATTCTTCTCTATAGTCTAACTGCGAGAAGTTGTAGTTGTAATAGCAAAAGTTTATATTGGTTGAATCGCAGCGTGGACAGGGTAGGTGTTCTAGTTCCGGCAGTGGTCCACCCATTTGGCTTGGTTTTGTGGGTCGTCGGTCGCCGAATTTTATGGAGGAAGACATAAAGTTGGAGAGAGAAAAGTGAGATTAATTCTAAAAACACAGCCGCTTCTGAGTTCTGAGCCTTATTTGCAAAAAGCAAACAGACTTTGAAAAGAGTTTGATATTTTCAGTTGGCTAAAAGGCAGACTTTGTTTGATAATTTTTTTATAGTGCAGTTGGTAGCCAAACATTAATAAATACAAAGTACTTAAATTCAGTGTTATTAGGTTACTTAATTTATTTTGAATGTGATGCGTTGGTAGCCAAACGTTAAATGCGAGTTGGTTGCCAAAAACTTTCGAGATCAAGGTAACTAATTCATCTTTGCGGTGTGGATGTAGATTGAGTTACTTTGGTATAAAGGTTTAATTACCTTGGTATAAAAGTTTGGTTACCTTTTTAAGAAGGTTTGGTTATCAACATTACATTACACATCGCTCTCTTATCTCTTTCTTTTCTATGCAATGTTCTTATTTTCCTTTGGAATTGAAATTTTCGGACATGAAGAAATTGTAAAAAATCAAATATCCACGATTAAGGTTTTAATTTACAGACCGATTGTTGTGCGAAAGAGAGAGAAAAGGGCAGTGAAAGAGATGGAAAAGAATGATAAGGAATTACAGCAGAAGAATGTGAGGAAGAGGATTACGCAGAAGAGAAACATAGCTTTCTGAGAATATTTGAGGGAGATGAAGATTTGAATTTGAATTATTATTTTGAATTTGAATTTGTTTTTGTTGTTAGATCAAAGATATTTGAATTTGAATTATTAATTATGAAACTCCTTGATTTTAGGTTTCCTTATTATTGTGAATTGAATACTATACTAATTCCCTAAATTAAGGAATCCTAATTGCACTAATATTGTAAATAAATATGGGAAAGTTATTATTTTTGTAATTATTTTGGTGATGCACTAATAGTGTAATTAGTTACTTAATATTGTATATTATTGTAAAGGACCCTATTATCTATCACTTATTAATATTTATTAGCCCACATGATTTAAATGACCACTTTGACCCAATTTAAAGACAAAAAAAATTCAAACAATATATATAAAACACAAACATAAATACTTTTTTTTTCGGGTATTACATTACCTCCCCTTTAAAAATGATTCCATCCCCGGAATCAAAAGAATGAAAAGTACCTAATTATCAAAAAGATACGGATACTCCGCTCGAATAGACTCCTCAATCTCCCAAGTAGCTCCGCGCTCCGGATGATTTTTTTTTCACAAAATTTTAACAAATGGGATTGTCTTCCTCATAACCCGCTTTTGACAATCTAAAATTCGTCAGCTACCGTGCCAATCCTTGGTAAGGTTCTTCGCGTTGCATCAAATTAGATCATATGATCCACCGTTGGTGTAGGCCGTCGCTAATATCTTTGAGTTTAATTCTTGTAAACGTACTCTTCGGAACATAATTCAAAATCACAAAAATTTCTCTTCATCAAAAAATGATTCAAATACCCAAAATATTTAAAATTATTTTTAATTCGTAAAATGTAATACCCCAACTTATTATAAATAAAATCGAATTTTCTCTAATTATTATTGTGAATAATAAGGTATTAATTTGATATAATTCTCTAGTTATGGGTGAAATGTGCAAATTTTGCAAAATATCTTTGATTTGGTTATAAAATAATCATTGTTGTCGGAGAATATTCATTTGGTCGTGGAATATTCTTGTTGTTTGGGAATATTAAATGCATGACGGCCTTGCGATCATTTATGGGCTCCATAATGTAAATAATTGTCGGATGAAGAAAATGACAAGTTTGAGTTTTTATAAATAACGGTGTAATTATTCACAATTAACACTTGTTGGAATACCCGTGGTTAAAATACGATGTCTGGCGTGGATGCACGGTATTGATGAATTATTGATCCTTACGTAAGAATGCACTACTCAATAATTATTACAAGAATTCTTTATTCAATATTTTATTTTATTGATTCAATAATTGTTTGCGTTGATATTTTATATTATTGTTGTTTCAATAATTGTCAACGCACAAGATTTCCCATTATCGGATCAATAATTCATATTATTTGAATAATATTATTAGATAGCATTATTGGCAATGTCTAGTAAGTTACATCGAGGAGAGGTTTGGTCACCTAATTGCTTGCCAAGATGGAGAGAAATTCTTATTGAAAAGCCCCTCTTCCTAGGAACGATGCGATTGTCATAAATGTGATTACGTAATATTATTTGTGAATAATTAATTATTGATTCATATGATAAGGTAATATTTATTTTATGTGGATATAAATGTTGGATATATTTATTGTGGTTAAAAATGAAAGAGTTAATGTTGAGGTGTTTTATCGGTATTTTTGTCGGAATGAAGGTATTAAAAATTAAACCAAAGTGTTTTTGAGATATATTAAATGAGTTATAATTTTTAATCCGACCGCTGGATCGTTGTAATTTTTGAATATGTTATACATATATAAGTTGAGTATATGTCCACAAATTTTGAGCCGTTAAAATGAGCGTATGATTTGTTATGAATTTTAAGAGGTGACTGGTTCAGAAATTATTGAAGTATCCGAATTTAGCATTTTGGTGGAAAATTCTAGAATTGAGTGGGCCCCACTTGTGGTTGGTGAAGAAATGTGCTGAATTTTATTTCAAATGTGGTGGGTGGAAATAGTAGCAGGTAAAAGCCATCAGGTTGTAGGTCAAGTCTGCTAACATTTTCCTATAAATAGAGGGCTAAGTTAGAATGAAAAATCACACCAGAAACATAAGTTTTCTCTCTTTCTCTCTCTAGATTATTGAGTGTATTTTGTGAGTATTTAGATACTTTGTGAGTTTCATTCATCGGTCTGCAAGTTTCTTGACCTTATCTGGATATTCCAATCGAATCTGAGATATTTTTGAGGTAAGGGGTGTTATATTCTTCTTAAAATGATATTTTCTTCAATATCATTATACCGAAATGTTGGTATGAACTTTTTATCAAATTTAGAACTTTTTGTGTCGGGGTTACTATTCACGTATACAACACTATTCACGTATACGATACTATTCACGAATACGGCACTATTCACCAAAAAAATGAAATTTTCTTCTTTTTGTCCAAGATGTCTATTATGGTTACTATCTTTGATTGTATCCATGTTTTGATCTTTATTCTTGAATTTTGCTTCAAAATTGGTTATTACGGAGTATTATTGATCTTGGATAAACTGTTATACGAATCCTTACTATTTGCCTTCTGTCTCACTGAATTCATTTTCTTTAAAATATTTTTCATCATCCTCAGTCCTAAATGTTGATATTACTGAATATCTTTGGCCTGTAGTGCAAAGATGAATGATTAACCGATGAATATCTACGGCCGTAGTCTGAAGATGAGCAGTGTTGAGATGAACATGACCAACCCGGTGATATAAAAATGAATATCTTTGCTTTGTAGTGCAAAAGATGAATATTGATTAAAGATGTATATTGATTGTTATTACGAGGATAAAATTGATGATGGACTTTTAAATCTTAGAAGATAGTAGAACTCATTCTCTACTTGACTCTTCTAATGGATTATTGTTTCACAGTAGTTGTTGATCTTAAACTTGTTGTCTATTATATTTTATCGATTTTCCTGTTGAAGACTAACGATAATTTGTTGTATATTATCTTAGTCATAATATTCTTCTTGGGCTAGTTGAGCTCACCCTTTTCCTTTTTGTTCCATTTTTCTCGGGAGGTGAGAACATAGCGAGAACTAGTCGAGTGCGGAGTGATGGTTCTAGAAAGATGTTTTAGCGATCCTCACTATTTACAGCAAAATAGTGTTTGAATAATTGTAATGAAGACTTATTTGAGTGTGGATATTGTCTAGAAGACAATATTTGTATTTAAACTCACAGTATGTGTTGTCGTATTTTGCACGACAATTGTATTATTGAAGTTGTAGTTTGCTTTTTGTACCAAGTATTTGGCGACTCGGAATGGGTGTTGTATACCTATTTTGGGGGGCGTCACAATTGGTATCAAAGCTTAGGGATATGGTCTCTGGCGGAGATCGGGGAATAGAACTAGGAGGGGAGAGATGAGTAAATCCTTCGCTAGTGTGTCCTATCTAAGCTTATTTGTTGGTCAGTCATAATATAGGGATATTATGTGATATGTTGATTTGTTTAATTAACCCTTGTTTTATGGCAGTATTTAAGAATGGCTGCTGAGAACGTTAACAATGGAGTGTATGAAACTGTGGAATAACCTTTAGTTACAAATCGAGAGAACGTCAAACAAGAAGCGATAATCCTCCTCATAAAACAACACTCTAGAACAAATGATGAATAATGGGATGTTCGAAGTTTTTGTATTTTATGCAAAACTAGACGAGGGAAACTTCGTGTACGCGAATACGGTGGAAATGCTAGCAATCGCGACTTGTCCGCGACAAGCGATTCAAAGAGTTGGGACCACGAATTTAAGGAAAGCGGGATCCGATCATGGCGGAAGCGTGGGTCAAGCAAATTACCAAGATATTCGATGTCTTGGGATGCGGAGAAACGAAGGTTCCATTCGCCACCTTTATGTTCAGCGGTGAGGCGGACTTCTTGGTGGGAGTCTGTGAAGCGTACCACCACCACACTCGCAGCATGTCTTGGGAAACATTTGAAAACTATTCAATGACAAGTACTTTCTGAAAGTATTCGTCATATGAAGGAGGTGGAGTATATCGATTTGGAACAAAAAAAAAATATGGCGGTGTCCCGGTCTGAGGCGAAGTTCTGAGTTATCGGTTTGCACCTCATTTGGTCGAAAATGAGGAGCGAATGACAAGGATATTTACGAGAGGTCTAAAGCAGAGATTAAGCGATATCTTATATCTCATAAATTTTCTTTATATTCGGATGTTGTAAATAGGGCTCAATTATTAGGCGAGATAATGAGTATGTGTAAATAGAAGGACCACAACCGAGGTCATACACAATGACGGCAAGATCATCAAAGCGATGATAACCAACGAGGAGGAAAAATACTGAACAAAGCGGTAACCACTACTCGGTGGTCATTGTGGCCATGATTATAAGAGAGGTGAGTCAGTGAAAATTTGAAAGAGGAGATTTAACAATGACGGAAGACATCGGCAGCAGACACCAAAGACCAACAACAAATTCTAGGGAGGAGAACGACCGCCAGTTAGATGTTACAAATGCGGAAAGAGGGACATATCATTGGCCGTCCCACAACAATCCAAGTATATTCTACAACCGTGGAAAGGAAGGCCACATAGCTCGGGATTGTTACAGCAAAACCAAGTTCAACGGGGATGGTGACTTCAAGGGCTGTCCCGGATAAGTCGAAATCAGCGGTTCCTAGAAGAGCGTTTGTTGTGACTGGCCAAAACCCGAGGATCCTGAACGAGGTGATTACGGGTAAGATAATCTTGAACTCTTGCGAGGTTTATACCTTACTAGATACCGGTTCTATGTAACGCCCCCAAAATTAGGTATACATCACCCATCTTGGGTAGTCAGATACATAGTGCATGAAATTTAAATACAACTTACTAATATAAGCGTAGTGTACAATCGACATAAAGCGTGAGTTTGAATACAAATATTGTCTACTAGATATTATACAAACTCAAAAGGAGTCCTCATTACAATTATTATCACACTATTTCACGAGATAGTGAGGACTACTAATGCTATCCTCGGACCATTATTACGTTTCCCAGGCTCGTCCCGGTATGTTCTCATTTCACGAGAAACGGTGAAAGAAAGAAAGGTGAGCTCAACTAGCCCGGTAAAAATATTATGACTAAGATAATGCGAATAAATTATCAATAGCCTTCAACAATGTTAAACCGATAAAATATAATAAACATCAAGTTTAAGCTGCGATGAACAAGCAATCCATTAAAAGAGTCAAGTAGAAAATAAATCTACTATCTTTTATGATTTAAAAGGTTTTCATCAACAAAGTGAGACTCGACTTTAATAAATAATCCACATCATCGAATCACCCCCGCACTACTCTGACGAGGATATTCTTTAGTATCACGACCACAATTATTCATGCACTACTACGGGCGAGAATAGTTGTGTATTCATTAATGGTCATGATCATGCCAACAACATCCCATCAATGCACTACTGACCATGAGGATTTTTACCACATCATTTGTAACATTACGGTCGTGATTACACCGAATAATCTCTGGTCATAATCATACCAAGTCCATCCATGCTCTACAGGCCACAGATGCCTTTAAAAAAAATATATATAAACATGAGGATGATGACAATGATATAAGAATTCAATAAAACAAGTTCAAGAATTATTTTATCCGAGAATTATTAACGTCCAAATTGTCGACATGATCTTTGTTTTGTAGAGTAAAATTCAAGAATGATCAAAAGAATATTTCCATGAAAAGATCTTTGGATGAAACGCAAAATATCAAGGATATTCTACTAATTTCATGGAGTATAGAAGTCAAAGTTTTAACCAATTTGGGTATAATAAAGAATGGAATAACAAAAGAAATCACCATGTACATGTGGTACTTGCCGTATGACAGTTTATTCCAATGAAATAATAATAACGGAACCGGTCGGGTGAAATTCACAATTGCGTGGATGTTCCAACAGAATAATAAAGATGGAACCGGATCCGGTGTAAAACACAGATAGGATATTCAACGGAATGATAAAGAAGGAACCGGTCCGGTGTAAAACACATGATGGGGATGTTCAATGAAATAATAGAAGAATGCCACCAAGTATAGGGTAAACCGCGTATCTGAGTTATTCCAATGAATAATAAGCAATGGAATAACATAAGGATTTCACCAAGTATAGGGTATGCAGCGTATCAAAGTTATGTATAGGGTATGCCACTTTTACTGAGTTATTCCAATAGAATAATAATGAATGGAATAACGAAAGTTCTCTTCGTGAATAAGAAAGAATAACACCCCTTTACGGGTACAACAAATAATATTCCCTACCTTAGAAGAATGAATATTGGCAAAGTGAAGTAGCGAGAATACTTTTCTTCTTTCTCTATAGTTTCTCTCTGCAGAGTTTCGGTGAATTAAATAAGAAAATAATGAAGGAATGAGCTTCTATTTATAGGAAAATAGAATGCATAGTAATTAATCCATGAGCGGTCCAGTTGATTTACTTTAATCGGTCGGTCCATATTTAAAGCAAAATCTTTTAAATAAAATATAATATATTCTATTTATATAAAACATTTTACTATGCAAACACTATACAACACTATATAAAAAAACCTATATGCAAAACACTATGCAACACTATGCATAATAAAATATAATATATTTTATTTATAAAATAACTTTAATAAAGTTTTCTATTTTATATAAAAAGATGTTTACATTTTTATTACGTTAATAATACTGAATAAAACAAAAGCGTCATTATCGCTATAATAATTCATATTATTAATCGACAATAATGGAATCAAACCGAGTGACTTCTCACATAAGCATCGATAATCAATCTGGTAATGCTTCTTATGCAACCACCGCGTATTCTTCGTACTTTTACTACTAAAGTAGTTCAACAAATATCAACGGTAAAACTTCCGCCGTTATTTCAATAAAATATTTTTGTCGTTTTCTCGATCAAACAATAAATTACATTCTTGGGTCCATCAATGATTGAGCCGTTATGCGAATATTCCTCGCTAAACCGAATATTCCCAGACCAATCGAATATAATATAACCACTTGCATACTTTTGCAAAATTTATAAATATTACCCACAACTATAACATTATATCAAATTATTCCATAATATTCAAAAATAATATTTATAGAAAATTCATCTTTATTTATAAAAGTTGGGGTCTTCTGAACCTCCCATTCTTATGAAATTTCACCCTCAAAATTAGGGTACATACCTGGTATGTCGAAGAGGTAAGGATACCTTGATTTTATTTGATTCTAACTCCCAAGTCATCTCCTCAACATCGTGGTTCCTCCACAAAACTTTGACTTGAGGTATAACCTTGGGCGTAGAATATGTTCCTTCTTATCCAAAATTTGAGCAGAACCTCTTCATCGTCAAATCTTCCGCTATTTTCGTCCCGGTTCTAACTTTCGATAATATGGTTCGGGTCTTTCACATATTTACGTAACATGGATATGTGAAAAGCGTTATGAACACGAGACATATTTGGCGATAAAAGCGAGTCTATAGGCCACGCCTCCTACTCGATCGAGGATTAAAATGGACCAGATGAATCGAGGATTAAGTTTTCCTCTCTTTCTAAATCTTGTAACTCCTTTCCATGGAGCAACTCTTAACAACACATGATCTCCTATATCAAATTCCACGTCCTTTCGATGAAGATCGGCATAACTCTCTTGTCGATTTTGTGAGGTTTTTTATACGTTGTCGGATTGTTTGAATCTTTTTAAATAGTCATACGTACCAACTCGGTCCCAACAACGTTGCTTCACCCACCTCATCCCAAAGATCTTTGAGAACGACACTTTCTTCCATCTGGCGCTTGAATGGAGCCATGCGATACTTGCTTGATAAGCTGTTGTTGTAGGAAAACTCCACCAATGGTAAGAACTTGTCCCAACTCCCCTTGAAATCAAGGACACAAAGTCTTAATAGATCTTGAAGAGTTTAAATAGTCCTCTCCATTGTCCGTCCCAATCGAGGATGATATCTTAGAAACTAAATCGTAAAGTCTGTGCCCATAGCTTTTTGCAAACTAACCCAAAATCGTGAAGTGAATCTTGGGTCTCGATCGAAACTATGGATACTGGAAGCATACCATGCGATCTTACAATCTCGTTTATGTACATCTGAGCAAGAGCGTTCAAGTGTATAAGTTTCTACGTATCGGTAAGAAATGAAGCGGACTTGGTCAATCTATCAACAATGACCCAAATCGCATCAATGCCTTGAGAAACCTTAGGAAGGCCGATAATTGAAATCCATGGTAATGTGCTCCCACTTCCATTCTAGAATTTCAAGTGGTTGCATGGACCTTTTGGTACTTGATGCTCCACTTTAACTTCGTTGACAAGTTAGACACCTTAACATAAGCAGTATTATCTCTCTCTTCATATTGCTCCACCAAAATGTATGGCCGAATATCATGATACATTTGGTACTCCCAAGATGGATTGCAAATGGTGTGTTGTGCGCCTCCATCATGATATTATACTTTAAATCGGGGTCGTTAGGAACACAAAAATGCAGGAGTTGACTCAAGTATTCCTTCTTCATCGATTCTTGCTTGGCGTAGTACCCTCTTGCACTTTCTTCCTCATATACGCATCGGCTCCGGTGTCCGTAGCTTGGCGACTTTAACTTTATCGATTAAAGTCGGTTCTACTCAGTATATTCACTATCATCACATGCGTCCACAGAGTCTTTAACTCTATCTCCATCCTTTGCAAGTCACACAAAATGGGCCTTTGTGTTGACAATAACGCACTTTTCGTGCTTGCATACGTTCTTCTACTCGATCGTCGGCTACCACGTTCGCTTTTCGGGGATGGTATTGGATGGTATGATCATAATCTTTCAATGCAGTTCAAGCCAACGTCGTTGTTGCATGTTGAGTTTCTTTTGAGTGAAGAAATATTTGAGGCTTTTATGATCCGTAAAGATCTCCACTTTCTCCCCATACAAGTAATGCCTCCAAATTTTAAGTGCAGAAGATAATATTTGCTTGACTCCAGTTATGAGTAGGATAATTCCTCTCATATTCTTTGAGTTGTCGCGAGGCATAAACTATAACTTTTCCATGTTGCATAAGAACACATCCCAACCCTTTGCTCGAAGCATCACTTTGTAGATGACAAATCCCTCAGAGCGGATGGTATTGTCGAGCAGTCTTTGAAATGAGTCTCCTCTTGAGTTCTTGAAAACTCTTCTCACATTCTTCGCTCAACCGAACTTTGTATCTTTTCGAGTCAATTTGAGTCGATGGAGTAGCGATTAGAAAATCCTTCCACGAATCTCCGATAATAACCAATTAAACCGAGAAAGCTACGTGCTTGGTTCATTGATTTAGGTTGTTCCCGACTTTGAATAGCTTGATCTTTCTTTGGGTCAACGGATATTCCATGACTTGATACCACGTGCCCAAGGAATGCTACTTCTTCACCGAAATCGCATTTCTTCAACTTGGCATAAAGCTTATATTCACGAAGCTTTTGGAGTGTCGACCTCAAGTGTTGCTCATGATCTTCACGGCTTTTGGAATAAATAAGAATGTCATCAATAAAGGCGACCACAAAGTGATCTAAATATTCCTTGAATACTCGGTTCATCATATCCATGAAGGCGGCGGGAGCATTAGTCAATCCAAAGGACATGACTAGGAATTCATAATGCCCGTCTGGGAGTTACGAAAGCCGTCTTTGGAATGTCGGTGGTTCTAATCTTCAATTGGTGATATCCTAACGAAGATCGATCTTTGAAAAGAATTTGGCTCTCCTTCTGTGGTCAAACAGGTCATCAATACGTGGAAATGGATACCTATTTTTGATGGTGACATGATTGAACTCCGATAATCAATACAAAGTCGCGTACTCCCATCTTTCTTCTTCACGAATAGAGCAGGGAGCACCCCGAGAGGAGAAGTACTAGGACGAATAAAGCCAATGTCTAACAATTCCTGCGGTTGGGTCTTTAACTCACGAAGTTCAATAGGAGCCATTCGATATGGGGCTTTGGAAATAGGTTTTGTACCGGGTTCAAGTCGTCGATACAAAATTCAATTTCACGCTCTGGGGTAGGCGGAAGTTCTTGAGAATCGTCGGAAATTTATTAACAATAGAAATATCGCTCAAAAGCGGCGTATTTTTGTTTAAATCGTGACATGAGCTAAGAAAGCTTGACATCCATTTTTCAATAAGCGAATAGCTTTATGGCTTGAGATGGCCGTGATTGATTTTAATGGTTTGGTCGTTTGAATTAGCATAATAGGTTGATTAGGAATATGAAAGCTAACAACCTTATGAAAACAATCAATTTTTGCATGATAAGTAGTTAACCAATCAATCCTAGAATCACGTCTAATGCAAGTATTTTTAATGAAATAAGATCGACGGGGTAATGTGAGGTGCCGATTTGAACCAAACAAGACTTATAAGCAGTGGATGTAATGAAGGTTTCTCCCAACGGAGTTTCCACAGATAAGTCAAAGTCTAATTTCTCCGGTCAAATTTAATCGATGGCGCAAGTAGGAGAAATAAAAGAATGGGTAGAACCGGTATCAAATAAAGTGTAGACTTCATTAGAGTTTATGATAAGCTTATCCGTGATGACCTCATTCGGGTTCCTTGCTCTCTGGGGAGGTCACAACAAACGCTCTCCCTTGCCTTCTGGGTTTTGACTTTTCTAGGGCGGCCTTTGGTGCCTCCATCCTAGTTGAATTGTCTTGATGGCAACAAAATCGAGCTAAGTGACCTTCTCTTCCACAATTATAACATGCTTTGGACGGCATGGCACGCGATTCGAGATGATGTGTCCCTCTTCTCGCATTTGAAGCATATGATAGGTGGTCTTTCTCCTTCCTTAACAACGGGTCTTTGGTCTTTGGCGTCTTTCCATCATTGTTGAATCTCCGTTTCTTGAAATGTCCATTCTTATTGTTTTGGCCCGATTACCACCGAAGTGGTTACCATATCCGCTTTGTTGATTCCCTCACGCTTGTTGTCACCGCTTGATGACTACTCTCCGGTGGTATTATAACTTTCTTAATAAATGCTCTCTTTTAGTTGTGTTGACTCGTTATCGCGCTCCACTAATCGAGCCTATTTACAACATCTCAATACAAACACGGTTTATGAAATAAGATGTTGGCGTATCTCGACTTCAAACCTCTTAAAAACATTCGCGCCATTCTCTCTTCATTATCCACCGAGTGGGATATGAAACCGTGATAACTCCGCAAAATTTTGCCTCGTATTGCGACACGGTCGTATTGTTTTGTTCCAACTTGATAAACTCCACCTCCTTCATGTGGCGAATACTTTCGGGAAAGTATTTGTCGTTGAAACGACTCTGGAACTTCTCCCAAGATATCTTGATCTGTTGAGTTGAGTCGTTTCTGGAATTCCCACCAATGAATGTCTGCCTCTCCGCGCAATGACATAAAAGGCGTGAAGGAACCTTTTTCTCCTCGGAGCATCCCAAGACATCAAATATCTTGGTAATCTGCTTTATCCATGCTTCCGCCAGAAGTGGTTTTGGCTCTCCCTTAAACTCCGGTGGTCCCAGCTCCTTGAATTGTTTAGCGGTGACCGCCCGAGAGTTTTCCGTGTTTCCACCTACATTTTGGACAGGAGTCGCTCTCGTCCCTGCTGTTGCATAAATTGCATAAAGCCTCTGAACATTTGATCATTCATCATTTGGTCAGTGTTGTTGTTTGCATGAGGATTGTCGGCCTTCCTGATGCACATTATCACGATTATTGATATGTGATGAATCAACGATCGCTTTGTGCTCCATGGCTATTCTCAACATTCTCGGATGTCATTTTCGAATCTTGCCACAAAACAAAAGGTTAATTGACATGTAACAAATTATCTTTATATTACGACCAGGCCATAAAAATAGCACATAAACTTAGGTAGGTCATACTAGCGAAGGTATTCCCGTCTCTCCCTCCTAGTACTTTTCTCACATCTTAGCCGGGATCATATCCTAAGCTTTGATACTGTTGTGATGCCCCCAAAATTAGGTATACATCACCCATCTTGGGTAGTCGAGATACGTGATGCAAATTTAAATACAACTTACTAATATAACTATAGTGTATGCAATCTGACATAAAGCGTGAGTTTGAATACAAATATTGTCTACTAGATATTATACAAACTCAAAAGGAGTCCTCATTACAATTATTATCACACTTTATTTCACGAGAATAGTGAGGACTACTAATGCTATCCTCTGGACCATTACTCCGTTCCCAGACTAGTCCCATTTATGTTCTCATTTCACGAAGAGAAACGGTGAAAGAAAGGGTGAGCTCAACTAGCCCAATAAGAAATATTATGACTAAGATAATGCGAATAAATTATCAATAGCCTTCAACGATGTTAAAGCGATAAAATATAATAAACATCAAGTTTAAGCTCGCAGCGGAACAAGCAATCCATTAAAAGAGTCAAGTAGAAAATAAAATCTACTATCTTTTATGATTTAAAAGGTTTTTCATCAACTTTGTTAGGCGAGACTCGAAACTTTAATAAATAATCCACATCATCGAATCACCCCGCACTATGGCGAGGATATTCTTTAGTATCACGACCAAAATTATTCATGCACTACTGGGCGAGAATAGTTGTGTATTCATTAATGGTCATGATCATGCCAACAAGCTGTCCATCAATACTCTTCTACCATTGAGGATTTTTACCACATCATTTGTAACATTACGGTCATGATTACAATTGAATAATCCTGGTCATAATCATACCAAGTCCATCCATGCTCTACAAGGCCACAGATGACTTAAAAAAATATATATATAAACATGTGGATGATGACAATGATATAAGAATTCAATAAAACAAGTTCAAGAATTATTTTATCCGGGAATTATTAACGTCCAAATTGTCAACATGATCTTGTTTTGTAGAGTAAAATTCAAGAATGATCGAAAAGAATATTTCCATGAAAAGATCTTTGGATGAAACGAAATATCAAGGATATTCTACTAATTTCATGGAGTATAGAAGTCAAAGTTTTAACCAATTTGGGTATAATAAAGAATGGAATAACAAAAGAAATCACCATGCATGCGGTGCCAGCATGAAGCGAGTTATTCAATGAGAATAATAATAACGGAACGGTCGTCGTGAAATTCACACAACGGGATGTTCCAACGAGAATAATAAAGATGGAACCGGTCCGGTGTAAAACACATAGATAGGATATTCCAATGAGAATGATAAAAAGCGGAACCAGTCCGTAAAACACACAGATAGGATGTTCCAGCGAGAATAATAAAGAAGCGGAACCGAGTCCTGTAAAAAACACACATGGATGTTCCAATGAGAATAATAGAAGAATGCCACCAAGTATAGGGTAAAACCGTATATGAGTTATTCCAATGAATAATAAGCAATGGAATAACATAAGGATTTCACCAAGTATAGGGTATGCCAGTATCACGAGTTATGTATAGGGTATGCCACTTTTACGAGTTATTCCATAGAATAATAATGAATGGAATAACGAAGTTCTCTTCATGAATAAGAAAGAATAACACCCTTACGAGTACAACAAATAATATTCCTACCTTAGAAGAACTGAATATTGGCAAAGTGAAGTAGCGAGAATACTTTTCTTCTTTCTCTCTATAGTTTCTCTCTAGAGTTTCGATGAATTAAATAAGAAAATAATGAAGGAATGAGCTTATTTATAGGAAAATAGAATGCATAGTAATTAATCCATGAAACGGTCCAGATTGATTTACTTTAATCGGCGGTCCATATTTAAAGCAAAATCTTTTAAATAAAATATAATATATTCTATTTATATAAAACATTTTACTATGCAAACACTATGCAACACTATGCTGCAAAACACTATGCAAAACACTATATAAACACTATGCATAATAAAATATAATATATTTTATTTATAAAATAACTTTAATAAAGTATTACATTTTATATAAAAAGATGTTTACGCTTTATTACGTTAATAATCTGAATAAAACAAAAGCGTCATTATCGCTATAATAATTCATATTATTAATCGACAATAATGAAATCAAACCGAGTGACTTCTCACATAAGCATCAATAATCAATACCGTGTGCTACTATGCAACCACACGTATTACTGTACTTTTACTACCAAGTAGTTCAACAATATCAACGGTAAAACTTCCGCCGTTATTTCAATAAAATATTTTTGTCGTTTTCTCAATCCAATGAATAATTACATTAATGGGGTCCACCAATGATTGAGCCATTATGCGAATATTCCTGCTAAACCGAATATTCCCCAGGCCAATCGAATATAATATAACCACTTGCATACTTTGCAAAATTTATAAATATTACCCACAACTATAACATTATATCAAATTATTCCATAATATTCAAAAATAATATTTATAGAAAATTCATCTTTATTTATAAAAGCTGGGGTCTTACATTCTACCCTTTCTTTTATCTCTCCTGCTTGTGCTCAACGTTTAAACTTGACTCCAGAGAAATTAGACTTTGATTTATCAGTGGAGACTCCGTTGGGTGAAACTTTCATTACATCCACAGTTTATAAATCTTGCATGATCCAAGTTGGCACTATCACATTACCTGTTGATCTTATCTCTTTAAAGATACTTGCTTTTGATGTGATTTTAGGAATTGATTGGTTAACCACTTATCATGCCAAAATTGATTGTTTTCGTAAGGTTGTTAGTTTTCATATTCCTAACCAACCTGTCATACGAATTCAAACAACTAAACCACTAAAATCAGTCACTATCATATCAAGCCATAAAGCTATTCGTTTATTGAAAAACGGATGTCAAGCTTTCTTAGCCCATGTTATGGATTTGAACAAAGATAAGTTAGATTTGAATAATATTTTTGTTGTTAGAGAATTTCCTGATGTATTTCCTGAAGAACTTCCCGGTCTACTCCCAGAACGTGATGTTGAATTCTTTATTGACCTTGAGCCGGGTACAAAACCCATTTCTAAAAGCCCATATCGAATGGCTCCTATTGAACTTTAGGAGTTAAAAGTCCAACTACAGGAATTGTTAGACATAGGTTTCATTAGTCTAAGACATCTCCTTGGGGTGCTCTGTTTTATTAAGTAAAAAGAAAGACAAGAGAGTATGCGACTTTGTATTGACTACCGAGAATTAAACCATGTCACCATCAAGAATAGGTATCCGCTACCTCGCATTGATGAACTGTTCGACCAGTTGCAAGGAGCACAATTCTTTTCAAAGATCGATCTTAGATTACGGATATCATCAATTTGAAGATTAAAAGCGAGGATATTCAAAGGCGCGCCTTAAACTTCGATGCGGGCATTATGAATTCTTAGTCATGTCTTTTGGATTGACTAATGCTCCTGCTGCTTTCATGGATATGATGAACCGTGTATTCAAGGAATATTTGGATTAGTTTGTTGTTGTCTTTATTGATGACATCCTCATCTATTCCAAAAGTCGTGAAAATCATGAGCACCATTTAGTCGATACTTGAAAGGCTTCGTGAAAACAAGCTTTATGCCAAGTTTGAAGAAATGTGAGTTACGGCGAGGAAGTAGCATTCCTTGGGCACGTGGTGTCAAAACATGGAGTATCTGTTGACCCGTGAAAGATTGAAGCGATCTGAAGTTAGGAGCAACCAAAAGTCGATGGTAAGTGCGTAGCTTTGTGGGCTTAGCTGGTTATTATCAGAGATTTGTGGAAGGATTTTCTCGAATCGCTACTCCGTTAACTCAGCTGACTCAGAAAGATACAAAATTCGTATGGAGAGAGGAATGCAAGAAGAGTTTCCAAGAGCTCAAAAGGAGACTCATTTCGGCACCTGTCCTGGCAATGCCATCTGGTACGGATGGATTTGTTATATACAGCGATGCTTCAGGCAAAGGGTTAGGATGCGTTCTCATGCAACATGGGAAAGTCATAGCCTATGCCTCACGACAACTCAAAGAATTTGAGAGGTATTATCCTACTCATGATCTAGAGTTGGCAGCAGTCGTATTCACGTTGAAAATTTGGAGACACTACTTGTATGGGGAGAAAGTGGAGATTTATACGGACCATAAAAGCCTCAAATATTTCTTCAACCAAAAAGAACTCAACATGCAGCAACGACGTTGGCTTGAACTATTGAAAGATTACGATCACACTATTCAATATCATCCTGGAAAAGCGAACGTAGTAGCTAACGCATCGTTGAGTGAAGATCATATCGCGATCTGAGTGCGATATTGTCAATCTGAGGCCCATTCGTATGACTTGCAAAGGATGGAGGTAGAATTAAAGACTCGAGGACCCACATGATGATGGCGAATATCTGAGTAGAACAGACTTTAATCGATAAAGTTAAAGTCGCTCGAAGCTATGGACATGGAGTGATCGTTATGAAGAAGAAAGTGCAAAAAGGTGCTATTCCAGAAGCAAGAATCGATGAAGAAGGAATACTTAGATTCAACTCTAGACTTTGTGTTCCTAACGATTCTGACTTGAAGCATAGAATCATGATGGAGGCACACAACACACCGTTTGCAATCCATCCTGGGAGTACCAAAATGTATCATGATATTCGACATACATTTTGGTGGAACAATATGAAGAGAGAGATCGCGGAGTTTATCTCGAGGTGTTTAACTTGTCAACGTGTAAATGCGGAGCATCAAGTGCCAAAGGGTCCATTACAACCACTTGAGATTCCGAAATGGAAGTGGGAATACATTACTATGGATTTCGTTACAGGTCTTCCCAAAGTTTCTCAAGGCATAGATGCTATTTGGGTTATTGTTGATAGATTAACCAAGTCTGCCCATTTCTTGCCGATACGTGAGATTTATTCCCTTGAACGTCTTGCTAGTATGTACGTGAATGAGATTGTGAGATTGCATGGCATGCTAGTATCCATAGTTTCAGATCGTGACCCAAGATTCACTTCACGATTTTGGGTTAGCTTACAGAAAGCTATGGGCACCGATTTACGATTCAGTTTGGCATACCATCCTCAAACGGACGGACAATCAGGGAGGACTATTCAAACCCTTGAAGATCTATTAAGACTTTGTGTCCTACATTTTAAAGGAAGTTGGGATAAGTACTTGCCATTGGTGGAATTCTCCTACAACAACAGTTATCAATCAAGTATAGGCATGACTCCATTTGAGGCGTTGTATGGACGAAAGTGTCGTTCTCCAGTATGCTGGGACGAGGTGGGAGAAGCAACGTTGTTGGGACCAGAATTAGTACGCATGACTATAGAAAAGATCCAAATGATTCGACAACGTATTCAAACCTCACAAGATCGACAAAAGAGTTATGTTGATCTTCATAGAAAGGACGTGGAGTTTAATATTGGAGATCATGTATTGTTATGTGTTGCTGCATGGAAGGGAGTTACAAGATTTGGAAAGAGAGGAAAGCTCAATCCATGATTTGTTGTTTCATTTGAGATTCTTGACCGAATAGGAAATGTGGCCTATAGACTCGCATTACCTCCAAGTATGTCTCGTGTTCATAATGTTTTTCACATATCCATGATTCGTAAATATGTGAATGACCCGAACCATATTATTGCGTTAGAACCAGGGCGAGATAGCCAAGAAGATTTAACGTCTGAAGAAGTACTGTTAAGATCTTGGATAGGAAAGAGCATGTCCTACGCACCAAGGTTATACCACAAGTTAAAGTTTTGTGGAGAAACCATGTTATTGAAGAAATGGCCTGGGAGTTGGAATCGAAAAATGAATGCGAGGTATCCTCACCTTTTGAAACACACGAGTATCGTATGTCAATTTCGAGGATGAAATTTCATAAGGAGGGAGAGGTTGTAAGACCCCAACTTATTATAAATAAAATTGAATTTCCTCTAATTATTATTATGAATAATAAGGAATTAATTTGATATAATTCTCTGGTTATGGGTGAAATGTGCAAATTTTGCAAAATATGCAAGTGGTTATAAAATAATCATTGTTGTCGGGGAATATTCATTTGGTGGTGGAATATTTTTGTTGTTTGGGAATATTAAATGCGACAGCATTGATCATTTATGGGCCCCATAACGTAATAATTGTCGGATGAAGAAAATGACAAGTTTGAGTTTTTATAAATAACGGCGTAGTTATTCACAATTAACAACTTGTTGGAATACACGGTGGTTAAAATACGATGTCTGCGCGTGGATGCGCGGCGATATTGATGAATTATTGATCCTTACGTGAAGAAGGCACTACTCGATAATTATTACGATGAATTCTTTATTTAATATTTTATTTTATTGATTCAATAATTGCTTTGCGTTGATATTTTATATTATTGTTGTTTGATAATTGTCATTTGCATGATATTTCCCATTATCGGATCAATAATTCATATTATTTGAATAATATTATTAGATAACATTATTGGCAATGTCTAGAAAGTTACATCGAGGAGAGGTTTGGTCACCTAATTGCGCGCCAGTAAGGAGAAATTCTTATTGGAAAGCCCCCTCTTTCCTGGGAACGGCCTGGTTGTCATAAATGTGAATCTGTAATATTATTTGTGAATAATTAATTATTGATTCATATGATAAGGTAATATTTATTTTATGTGGATATAAATGTTGGATATATTTATTGTGGTTAAAAATGAAAGAGTTAATGTTGAGGTGTTTTATCAGTATTTTTGTCGAAATGAAGGTATTAAAAAATTAAACCGGTGTTTTTTGAGATATATTATGTGAGTTATAATTTTTAATCCGAATAGTTGGAACGTTGTAATTTTTGGATATGTTATACATATATAAGTTGAGTATATGTCCACAAATTTTGAGCCGTTAAAAATGAGCGTATGATTTGTTATGAATTTTAAGAGGTGGTTGGTTCGAAATTATTGAAGTATCCGAATTTAGCATTTTGGTGGAAAATTCTAGAATTAATCAGCCCCTTGTGGTTGGTGAAGAAATGTCTTGAATTTTATTTCAAATGTGGTGGGTGGGAATAGTAGCGGTAAAAGCCATCGGGTTGCGGTCAAGTCTGCTAACATTTTCCTATAAATAGAGGCTAAGTTAGAATGGAAAATCACACCGAAAACATAAGCTTTCTCTCTTTCTCTCTAGATTATTGAGTGTATTTTGTGAGTATTTAGATACTTTGTGAGTTTCTATTCATCGGTGCAAGTTTCCTTGACCTTATCTGGATATTCCGATCGAAAATCTTGATATTTTGAGGTAAGGGGTGTTATATTCTTCTTAAAATGATATCTTCTTCAATATCATTATCTTAGAAATGTTGGTATGAACTTTTTATCAAATTTAGAACTTTTTGTGTGCAGGTTACTATTCACGTATACAACACTATTCACGTGATATCTGACACTATTCACGAATCACTTGCACTATTCATAGAAAAATGAAATTTTCTTCTTTTTGTCCAAGATGTACTATTATGGTTACTATCTTTGATTGTATCCATGTTTTGATCTTTATTCTTGAATTTTGCTTCAAAATTGGTTATTATGGAGTATTATTGATCTTGGATAAACCGTTATCTGAATCCTTACTATTTGTCCTTACATCTCACTTTGGATTCGTTTTCTTTAAAATATTTTTCATCATCCTCGGTCCTAAATGTTGATATTCTTTGAATATCTTTGGCACAGAGTGCAAAGAAGATGAATGATTAATGATGAATATCTTTGGCGTAGTGCGAAGATGAGCAGTGTTGAGATGAACATGACCAACCTGGTGATACTGAATGAATATCTTTGGCTGTAGTGCAAAGATGAATATTGATTAAAGATGTATATTGATTGTTGTTACGAGGATAAAATTGATGATGGACTTTTAAATCTTAGAAGATAGTAGAACTCATTCTCTACTTTACTCTTCAATGGATTCTTTATTTCCATTGCGATTGTTGATCTAAAACTTGTTGTCTATTATATTTTATCGATTTCTCTCTGTTGAAGACTAACGATAATTTTTTGTATATTATCTTAGTCATAATATTCTTTATTGGGCTAGTTGAGCTCACCTTTTCCTTTTGTTCCACTTTTCTCGGGAGGTGAGAACATAGCGAGGAACTAGTCGAGTGCGGAGTGATGGTTCTAGAAAGATGTTTTAGTAGTCCTCACTATTTTTGTAAAATAGTGTTTGAATAATTGTAATGAAGACTTATTTGAGTGTGGATATTGTCTAGAAGACAATATTTGTATTTAAACTCACAGTATGTGTTGTCGTATTTTGCATGACAATTGTATTATTGAAGTTGTAGTTTGCTTTCTGTACCATGTATTTGGCGACTTAGAATAGGTGTTGTATACCTTTTTTTGGGGCGTCACATAAAAAGTTTATGTTCCACACATGACAAAGATTTAACAAATTATTTTTATTTAATTTACATAAAATCATACAAAACTCCAAGGATATCAGATAAACCAAACAAATCTATAAATTATATCAACTTTTCATAAATCCTCAAGAGCTTCAAAATATTCAAACCACAATTTGAACTAGCTAGTTCTTAAATATTATTACACCAAAGAATATACTACTAAGATCTTTTTATCATTATATCAACTCTAAGTCAAATATTCTACTATCTGTATAAACAAACTTGAAATATTCAAGATCTCTCAAAATTAATTGAATTTCATCACTTAATATCTAATCATATAATAAATCAATCATCCCTTATTGCAAACCTTAATCCAATAAATTTCAATCTCTCCCCATACTATCACAAAGAAAGTTCATAGAACATAACTTCTGATATCCTACTAGAAAATAGCCACAAAATTGATCATTAACTCCAAATGATTAATTTAATTACCTCGAATATCAACAACTCAAATTATAAGAAATCCTATATACTTAATAATTTTCACGTTATCATAGTATCCCATCGATACACAAATCTCAAATTATCCATGAAACTTAACATAAATCAAAACCTAACTCAAATCAAATCCTCGATTCAACGATCATAATGATTGTCGTAAAAAAACAACTCTAACAAATAATTTTTCCAAAATCAAATTCTCGTCGAATCGATCAAATAATCACATCATAATCAGTATAATCATTTCTTAAGCTGAATAAAATATGACATTATTCTCCTTAATGATCCAATCACAATCCTTAACTAATATTATTGCTCAACGCATAACAATAATAATCTTAACAAATTATCTCACATTTCTCGAATCAACTACAACTCGAAAGAGCTAAAAACACTTGATCGAAATTAAGACCAACCAAGCAGAGAGAACAAAATCGAATCAAACTCCTACGTACGCAGTGATTTACCCATAACTTTCACAGGCAAACCTAAATAGGTTTTTCTGAAAGAAAGAACTAAGCTCGATACCATCTACGTAACACCCCTTCCCGAAAAGGAAAGGGAGGTCACGTTCGAAGCTGACAAACCTCAAAATTAGTAAATAGAGCACTAATAACTTCAAAATATTAATAATGATATCCATCGATGAAGTACTAAATATAATTCTCCAACTAGAATCAAAAGAATCAAAACCAAAAATTTAATCAACCTAGATGGTCAAAAGACACTCTCTCATCACACTAGCCCTTAATCACCCTACTGAACTGCTTAGGAAGAAAAACCTGACGGCATGAGCGATTGCCCGATCGGATACAAATATACAAAAGATATACAACTGATATACGAAAATAACTGAGACAAAATACTGAACAAAGCCTCAAGTGTAAATACTGACGAAAATATATTCTCCAAAGATCTTAATGGAATATATCTGAATCAACAGAATTGACGAAACCAATAGAAGAATAAAGAAATAACGAACAAAAGTAACTAACTCAATGAATTGAATTGAACTGAACAGAAACAAACAAAACTAATACAATGAAATAATATGTTGAATCAAATGGTTGAGTTTTATTTCATGCCGAGTGAGCTCAGAAATATACATTGCAACACAGGCAAGTCAAAACAATGCCACACAGGCAAGTCGTCTTGGCACGAGAGGCATGACACTTTCCGTGGCGGTGTGATTAGTCCACGACATCTCCGTTTTGGGCTCCGGAGGAAGTGGGCCATTTGGTGTTTTGTTGTGGGAGGCGTATGGGTTAACCCTAGTTTTTTTTTCTGCGAATTTGTGATGTTGTGCCAAACACACCCATTCGATTTGCTTACATTTAGATTCGCGGTCCAATTTGTGATTTGCCTGTGTGGCGTTATTTTGGTTGCCTGTGTGGCATCATTTGACTTGCCTGTGTGGCATTATTTTGACTTGCCTGTGTGACATTGTTTTGACTTGCCTGTGTAGCAATGTATATTTCTGAGCTCACTCGGCATGAAATAAAACTCAACCATTTGATTCAGCCTATTATTTCATTGTATTAGTTTTGTTTGTTTCTGTTCAGTTCAATTCAATTCATTGAGTTAGTTACTTCTATTCGTTATTTCTTTATTCTTCTATTGGTTTCGTCAATTCTGTTGATTCAGATATATTCCATTAAGATCTTTGAAGAATATATTTTCGTCAGTATTTATACTTGAGGCTTTGTTCAGTATTTTATCTCAGTTGTTTTCGTATATCAGTTGTATATATTTTGTATATTTGTTATCGTACTGGACAATTGGCTCATGCTGTATTTTTCTTCTGGCAGGTTTGCAGGGGTGATTAAGGGCTAGTGTGATGAGAGTGTTGCCTTGACCATCTAGGTTGATTAAATTTTTGGTTTTGATTCTTTTGATTCTAGTTGGAGAATTATATTTAGTACTTCATTGATGGATATCATTATTAATATTTTGAAGTTATTAGTGCTCTGTTTAATAATTTTGAGGTTTGTTGTGCTTCGCACGTGACCTCCCTTTCCTTTTCGGGAAGGGGGTGGTACAGAGATGATATCAGAGCTTAGGTTCTTTCTTGTAGAAAACCTATTTAGTTTTGACCTGTGAGTTGTGGGTAAATCACTAGGTAGACGTAGGAGTTTGATTCGATTTTGTTCTCTATTTGGTTGGTCTTGATTTTGACCAAGTGTTTTTAGCTCTTTGAGTTGTAGTTGATTTGAGAAATGCGAGATAATTTGTTAAGATTATTATTGTTATGCGTTGGAGCAAAATATTAGTTAAGGATTGTGATTGGATCATTAAGGAGAATAATGTCATATTTTATTCAGTTAAGAAATGATTATACGATTATGATGTGATTATTTGTATCGACGAAAATTTGATTTTGGAAAAATTATTTGTTAAAGTTGTTTTTTTTTTGACAATCATTATGATCGTTGAATTGAGGATTTGATTTGAGTTAGGTTTTGATTTATGTTAAGCTTGCGGATAATTTGAGATTTGTGTATTGATGGGATACTATGATAACGTGAAAATTATTAAGTATAAAGGATTTCTTATAATTTGAGTTATTGATATTCGAGGTAATTAGATTAATCATTTGGAGTTAATGATCAATTTTGTGGCTATTTTCTAGTAGGATATTGGAGTTATGTTCTATGAACTTTCTTTGTGATAGTATGGGGAGACATTGAAATTTATTGGATTAAGGTTTGCAATAAGGGATGATTGATTTATTATATGATTAGATATTAAGTGATGAAATTCAATTAATTTTGAGAGATCTTGAATATTTCTAGTTTGTTTATGCAGATAGTAGAATATTTGACTTAGAGTTGATATGATGATAAAAAGATCTTAGTAGTATATTCTTTGGTGTAATAATATTTAAGAACTAGCTAGTTCGAATTGTGGTTTGAATATTTTGAAGCTCTTGAGGATTTATGAAAAGTTGATATAATTTGTAGATTTGTTTAGTTTATCCGATATCCTTGGAGTTTTGTATGATTTTATGTAAATTAAATAAAAATAATTTGTTAAATCTTTGTCATGTGTGGAACATAAACGTTTTACGAATTAAAAATAATTTTAAATATTTTGGGTATTTGAATCGTATTTTGATGAAGAGAAATTTTTGTGATTTTGAATTATGTTCCGAAGAGTACGTTTACAAGAATTAAACTCAAAGATATTAGCGACGGCCTACACCAACGGTGGATCATGTGATCTAATTTGATGCAATGCGAAGAACCTTACCAAGGCTTGGCACAGTAGCTGACGAATCTTTTATAAATATATTGATAATTACGTGGGCCGAAGACTTATCCGCGTTGATCGTTACAAATGGCGGCGCTAAGTCGTAACTAAAATTTTTTTTGTAGCTTATTTAAATTCCGAGGATGGAATTATTTTTAAGGGGTGAAAAATGTAATAACCCATATTTTTTTAAAATTAAATATTAATTAATTTTATTTTATACAATTGTATTCAAATTGGAAAAGGTAAGTGACTATTTTTTTTCTTTATTTTGTTTGGAAAGTTAAATTATTTTAGTAGATAATTAAATAATCGATTAAATTAAAATGGGAAGTCCATTAGAGTTTTGGTAGCTCCTATATTGAGCTATATTTATATTTAAAGAGTGAAGTTGTAACTTTAATCCTATTCTAATTTGATTAGTTGAATTTTCGAGTAGAATACTTATACGTCTTTGCAAATTCATTAGAAAATTATAATTAATTAAATCGATGTCTAATTGAGTGAATCCAAATCAGTTTTCTTCAGTTTTTCGTCCTCTACAATTTTGAAGAAGTAAGCAACTTGAGATAATTTTATATTGTCAAAAGCGGATTATGAGGAAGACAATCCCATTTGTTAAAATTTTGTTAAAAAAAATCATCCGGAGCGCGGAGCTACTTGGGAGATTGAGGAGTCTATTCGAGCAGAGTATCCGCATCTTTTTGATAATTAGGTACTTTCCATTCTTTTGATTCCGGGGACGGAATCCTTTTTAAGGGGGAGGCAATGTAATACCCGAAAAAAAAGTATTTATGTTTGTGTTTTAAATATATTGTTTGAATTGTTTTTGTCTTTAAATTGGGTCAAAGTAGTCATTTAAATCATGTGGGCTAATAAATATTAATAAGTAATAGATAATATTGTGTAGTTAAAATTTGGGTCTTAATATTAATTTAACCCAAATAGAAGTTTATTAGGGTAACTTAATTAATAAATAGCTAAACCTAATATTACTTCATTATACAAACTGAATAATAAGAGGTGGCTACTTTGGAGATAAAGGGAACAACTACAAAGGGGGCTCGGGTGAAGAAAGACTACAGATTTTGATCACTAGTGAGGAAATTTCATCAGTAACAAGTAAGTATATTATACATTATATAAAGTGGGGATAAATCATGTGGTTCCAAATTAAATTATTAAATTTAGTATGTTGTTTTTTTCATCATGAGCAAGTACTTTTGTAATTTAAGAACTAAGAGCGATCTTTAAAGATGAGAGAGTTTATTTATTAATGTAATACTTATACGGATGTACTTATTATTATTATCACTTTATTCCAATCAGATTGAATCGGAGGAGTAGTCATGATTGATTTTGGAGATCCTAAAATAATAAATTGATGATTTCTTTAAATAAAAAATATATATGGCAGTAGTAATTAAAGTTTACAAAAACTTGCATAATTTGCAAGAGATGTTTTACAAATAAATATGTAAGATTATATGGAATGAATTAAATCTTAATATTATAAGTAATTATATTTTATAGTCGTACCAAATAGAAGTGTTCATATTTTTATAAATGTACTTACATTTAGTATTATTAATTTGTGTAACTAGTTCGGACGGAAGGAACTTAACGAGTTATATTTGGAATATAAATTTTGGCTATTACGTTGCTCAATTCAATTACGGATTTCGTACTCCACTCCTTTGATTATTGTTGTATTCTTTATATCTCGTGATATCTTGTCTTTCGTTTCATTTTTTTATAATTCTATTGACACTCTCAAATAGAAATTTGATCTTTGATACTTTGGCTTTATTCAGTAATTTGAATTCCTTTCTTTCTATTATAATTTGTACATATTTTGTACTCTTTCAGCGATACTCTTGTTAAATTTGATTTGTTCGTTTGTTTCCTTATTTCGAATTATGATTTCACATAATTGTTTCCTGTGAAATAAATATATTAGTTTCATTTTGGAGTTGATACACATGACTCGTATTTGTACTCTTTGAATTAGGATATCATGTTTAGTAATTATTTTTGATAATTGTAGAGCGGTACATGTTGCTACCTTCTTTTTGAGACTTTGTGACTATAATTTGATTTGGTTCAACATGTACATATAGAACCCTTTTGTTAGTATTATGTCGCATGTGTTGTGACATAATATTTTTGTTAGAATATATCGTAGGGTATACCTGAGCTATAACCACCTATGGGGGGTACCACAGGTATGTCGTCTTGGCACGAGAGGCATGACACTTTCCGTGGCGGTGTGATTAGTCCACGGCGTCTCCGTTTTGGGCTCCGAAGGAAGTGGGCCATTTGGTGTTTTGTTGTGGGAGGCGTATGGGTTAACCCTAGTTTTCTTTTCTGCGGAATTGTGATGTTGTGCCAAACACACCCATTCGATTTGCATACATTTAGATTCGCGGTCCAATGTGTGATTTGCCTGTGTGGCGTTATTTTGGTTGCCTATGTGGCATCATTTGACTTGCCTGTGTGGCATTATTTTGACTTGCCTGTGTGGCATTGTTTTGACTTGCCTGTGTGGCAATGTATATTTCTGAGCTCACTCGGCATGAAATAAAACTCAACCATTTGATTCAGCCTATTATTTCATTGTATTAGTTTTGTTTGTTTCTGTTCAGTTCAATTTAATTCATTGAGTTAGTTACTTCTATTCGTTATTTCTTTATTCTTCTATTGGTTTCGTCAATTCTGTTGATTCAGATATATTCCATTAAGATCTTTGGAGAATATATTTTCGTCAGTATTTATACTTGAGGCTTTGTTCAGTATTTTGTCTCAGTTGTTTTCGTATATCAGTTGTATATCTTTTGTATATTTGTTATCGTACTGGGCAATTGGCTCATGCTGTATTTTTCTTCTGGCAGGTTTGCAGGGGTGATTAAGGGCTAGTGTGATGAGAGTGTTGCCTTGACCATCTAGGTTGATTAAATTTTTGGTTTTGATTCTTTTGATTCTAGTTGGAGAATTATATTTAGTACTTCATTGATGGATATCATTATTAATATTTTGAAGTTATTAGTGCTCTGTTTACTAATTTTGAGGTTTGTTGTGCTTCGCACGTGACCTCCCTTTCCTTTTCGGGAAGGGGGTGGTACAGAGATGGTATCAGAGCTTAGGTTATTTCTTGTAGAAAACCTATTTAGGTTTGACCTGTGAGTTGTGGGTAAATCACTAGGTAGACGTAGGAGTTTGATTCGATTTTGTTCTCTATTTGGTTGGTCATGATTTTGACCAAGTGTTTTTAGCTCTTTGAGTTTTAGTTGATTTGAGAAATGCGAGATAATTTGTTAAGATTATTATTGTTATGCGTTGGAGCAATAATATTAGTTAAGGATTGTGATTGGATCATTAAGGAGAATAATGTCATATTTTATTCAGTTAAGAAATGATTATACGATTATGATGTGATTATTTGTATCGACGAAAATTTGATTTTGGAAAAATTATTTGTTAGAGTTGTTTTTTTTTGTGACAATCATTATGATCGTTGAATTGAGGATTTGATTTGAGTTAGGTTTTGATTTATGTTAAGCTTGCGGATAATTTGAGATTTGTGTATTGATGGGATACTATGATAACGTGAAAATTATTAAGTATAAAGGATTTCTTATAATTTGAGTTATTGATATTCGAGGTAATTAGATTAATCATTTGGAGTTAATGATCAATTTTGTGGCTATTTTCTAGTAGGATATTGGAGTTATGTTCTATGAACTTTCTTTGTGATAGTATGGGGAGACGTTGAAATTTATTGGATTAAGGTTTGCAATAAGGGATGATTGATTTATTATATGATTAGATATTAAGTGATGAAATTCAATTAATTTTGAGAGATCTTGAATATTTCTAGTTTGTTTATGCAGATAGTAGAATATTTGACTTAGAGTTGATATGATGATAAAAAGATCTTAGTAGTATATTCTTTGTGTGAGACCCCAGATTTTATGAATAAATATTTAATTTTCTCAAAATAATTTTTTAAATATTATGGTGTGGGTAATATTTATAAATTTTGCAAAGTACGCAAGTTGTTATATAATATTCGATTGGTCGGAGAATATTCTTTTTGTCGGGAAATATCCGTACGACGGTACAATCATTGGTGGACCCCACAACAGAATTATTGTCGGATTGATAAAACGACAAAAATACTTTATGAAAATAACGGCGGAAGTTTTATCGTTAACTGTTGAAACACCCGGTGTTAAAAGTATTGTAATACGCGTGGTTGCATAGTAGCACACGGTTTTGATTATTGATGCTTACGTAAGAAGCCACTCAGTTATACTCAATTATTGCTTTCACGATAATAATTTGATCATATCTCTCATATTATTGATTCAATTATTGTCACAAAGATCATCCGCATAATATTTATTATTATTAAATCAATAATTGAGACGACAAAGTTATTCATATTATTATTTGCAATATTGACAATGTCTAGAAGTTCATCAACGAGAGGTTTGGTCACCTAATTGCGGCTACCATAAGGAGAAATCCTTATCTGAAATCCCCTCTTTCTGGGAGACGACACCGGTTGTTAAATATTGTGAGTTATAATATTAATAATGAATAAGTTCGTGTTGATTAAAGATGAAATAGATAGCTCTATTGTGTTGGGATTATTAGTATTAGTAGAAATCGACATCTATTTCGATAATAATGGATGTCTGGAGGTTATATTGACCAATCGAGTAATTAATCAGATAAATGGGCAATTAATTGCTATTAGTTCACATGCTTATAACTATTTGTTCACATGTGTGTACTATTGATTCACATGCATGTACTATTAGGGAAGATGGTGCAAGATTGATAAAGATGAAATTGATTGTTCCATTGCATTGGGATTATTAGTTTAAGTGGAAATTAACATTTATTTCGATGATAATTGATGTCTGGAGGTTATATTATTCACTCAGGTTTTCGGAGCACTTTTCGTGTCAGAGTACTATTCACGAGTTACTACTCACGAGTTACTATTCACGAGTTATTATTCACGGGGTACTATTGATTCACACATTCTTATACTATTAGGGGTGGTTGTGCAAAATTGATAATACTTGCATAACTAAGTTAAAAATAGAGGTATAGTTGAAGGTACTATACTGTAATTAATTTTTCACATGATTATACTATTTATTCACATGATTGTACTATTGATTCACATGATTTACTATTAGGGAAGTTGGTGCAAGATTGATAATACTTGCAGGACTAAATTAAAAATGAAAGAAAAGTTAGAGGTATTGTACTGTAATTTTTCGAGCCCCAAAACGTGCAATTATCGAAACTATATTTTCCTATAAATAGAAGCTCATTCTTCCTTCATTTCTCACCAATTCACTAAAGCTATAGAGTAATTATTATAGAGAGAAATTATAGAGAGAAAGAAGAAAAGTATTATGCTACTTCACTACTTCTATATCCAGTTTCTTATAAGGTAGGGAATATTATTTGTTGTACTCGTAGGGAGTATTATTTCTTTCTTATCCATGAAGAGAACTTCTGTTATTCCATTCTTTATTATTCTGTTGGAATAACCTGTATACGCGGGATACCCTATACTTGGTGACATTCTTCTATTATTTCGCCTTTTTATTATTACATTGGAATATCTTGTTCATGCGCTTTTACGTGGGACTGATTCCGCCTTTTTATTATTCTCGCTGGAATATCCTCGTCATGCATGCGTTTCTGACGGACTTCGGTTCCGCCTTTTTATTATTATTCTCATTGGAATATCCTCTCGGTCATGCTTTTACGTGGGACCGATTCCGCCCTTATTAGTATTACATTGGAATAACTCGTCCTATCGCGAAATACCACATGCATGGTGATTTCATTGTTATTTCATTCTTTATTATTCTCATTGAACATCCTCGCTTGGCATGCAATTTCACCGACCTCGGTTTTGTTATTTAGTATTCTCGTTGAATAACTCGTCTATGCGGCACCGCATACACGGTGATTTCTTTTGTTATTCCATTCTTTATTATACTAAGTTGGTTAAAGTTTTGACTTCTATACTCCATGAAATTAGTGGAATATCCTTGATATTTGCAAGCTTCATCCAAGATCTTTTCATGAAAATATTCTTCCGAGCATTCTTGAATTTTACTCTACAAAGCGAGATCATGTTGACAATTTGGACATTATTAGTTCCTGGATAAATTAATTCTTGAACTTGTTTTATTGAATTCTTATATCATTGTCATCATCCTCATGTTTATATTTTGTTGAAAGTCATCTGTGGCCTGTAGTGCATAGATGGACTTGGTATGATTATGACCAGGGATTATTCGGTGTAATCATGATCGTAATGTTACGAATGATGTGGTAAAAGTCCTCATTGGCCCGTAGTGCATTGATGGGCAGTTTTTGGTATGATTTTGGCTATGGATTCTCTTCGGCCAAGGGTGCAAAGATGAATTATTTTATGGCATGATCAGGACCGTTGATGAAAACACGATTATCTTTGGTCTGTAGTGCATGGATAATTCGTGGTCGTGATACTAAAAATATCCTTGGCCTGTAGTGCAAGGATGAATTAATGATGTGGATTATTTATTAAACTGAGTCTCAGCGATAAAGTTGGTGAAAAACTTTTTAAATCATAAAAGATAGTATATTTTATATTTTACTTGACTCTTCTAATGGATTGTTTATTCCGCTGCAGTTAAACTTGATAGTTATTATATTTTATCAGTTTAACACTGTTGAAGGCTAACGATAAATTATTCTCGCATTATCTTAGTCATAATATTTCTTCTTGGGCTAGTTGAGCTCACCTTTCTTTCACCGCTCTCTTCTCTTGAAATGAGAACGTAGCAGGGACTAGTCGGGGAACAGAGTGATGGTCCTAGATGTTTGCATTAGTAGTCCTCATTATTCAGTGAAATAGTGGGAAAATAAATGTAATGAGGACTCCTTTTGAGTTTGTATACTCTCTAGATGATAATATTTGTATTTAAACTCACAGCTCTTGTTGTATATTTAAGATTGTATTTGAATTTTGTACCATGTAAGTGGCAACCCAAGATGGGTGACATATACAGATTTTGGGGGCGTTACACTTTGGTGTAATAATATTTAAGAACTAGCTAGTTTTTGATAATTGTAGAGCGGTACATGTTGCTACCTTCTTTTTGAGACCTTGTGACTATAATTTGATTGGTTCAACATGTACATATAGAACCATTATGTTGGTATTATGTCGCATGTGTTGTGACATAGTATTTTTGTTAGAATATATCGTAGGGTATACCTGAGCTATAACCACCTGTGGGGGGTACCACATGCATGTCGTCTTGGCACGAGAGGCATGACACTTTCTGTGGCGGTGTGATTAGTCCACTGCGTCTCCGTTTTGGGCTCCGGAGGAAGTGGGCCATTTGGTGTTTTGTTGTAGGAGGCGTATGGGTTAACCCTAGTTTTCCGTTTTGCGAATTTGTGATGTTGTGCCAAACACACCTATCCGATTTGCATACATTTAGATTCGCGGTCCAATGTGTGATTTGCCTATGTGGCATTATTTTGGTTGCCTGTGTGGCATCATTTGACTTGCCTGTGTGGCATTATTTTGACTTGTCTGTGTGGCATTGTTTTGACCTGCCTGTGTGGCAATATATATTTCTGAGCTCATTCGGCATGAAATAAAACTCAACCATTTGATTCAGCCTATTATTTCATTGTATTAGTTTTGTTTGTTTCTGTTCAGTTCAATTCAATTCATTGAGTTAGTTACTTCTGTTCGTTATTTCTTTATTCTTCTATTGGTTTCACAATTTCGCTGATTCGATATATTCCATTAAGATCTTTGGAGAATATATTTTTAAATCAGATTTACACTTGAGTCTTTGTTCGATATTTTTGTCTCAGCTTGTTTTCGTGATATCGGTTGTATATCTTTTGTATATTTGTATCCGTCTTCGGGCAATTGGCTCGTCTTGTGTTTTTCTTCCTATGAGTTTTGCAGGGTGATTAAGGGCAATGTGATGAGAGTGTTGCCTTGACCATCTAGGTTGATTAAATTTTTGGTTTTGATTATTTTGATTCTAGTTGGAGAATTATATTTACTACTTCATTGATGGATATCATTATTAAAATTTTGAAGTTATTAGTGCTTTGTTTACTAATTTTGAGGTTTGTTGTGTTTCACACGTGACCTCCCTTTCCTTTTCGGGAAGGGGGTGTTACAATCTCAAAGCTCTGATTTACTTTCAATAATTTATCCAAAAATAAAACAAATGAAAACACCTGATACATTTACTTTAATAAACCCATAGCCAACAAAGTTAGCAAATTAGTTTACGAAAAATAAGATATTTACTGCTCCATACAAACATGCATACCTTTTATCAAAAAGAGAACTTGGACATTCTAGAAATTGCATTAATCATGTCAAATAAACAAGCAAAGCTCTGAATGCCTGATCAACCATAATAAACAACATCCAAATGTACCCAAAAAAATGATTTTACAACAATCTATTTTCCAATTATCTACCAAAAAATATTATCACTTGTAATAAACTATGTTCTTAAAAATACATATAACAACATTTTCCTCGTAGATCTGTCAAGCTCTACCATGTCTTCGGTACATAAACCTTTGAAAAGAAAGATTATCCATCAGCAACGTCCACGGCCAACAAATATTGTTTGTAACAAAAATATGTTATTTATAAGAGAAAGCAAAATGTTAGTAGTATCGCAAGAAAGAAACAATTGACACGTGATTACTTGGGGTTAATTGTTTTCTAGGTCACTGTACTATAAGTCGACTTACAAATGGGTCACTGAACTTTTTTTTCTTATAGTCAACTAACTAAACTTTAGTTTACTAACACAAAGTTACAAAAATCGTTAAGTCAAGGTTGACTTAACGGAAATGATGATGTAAATTTGACTTGTTTAAAAAAAAAAAGCCTATGTGGCGCTTAGTATCTACGATGGCGTTGAAGATGTGGATTTGGATGAAATTTTTTATAAAAAAATGGAAAAAAATATTTTAAAGTATAATATAAATTATAAAAATTTGCCAAAAAAATAAGAAAATAAATAAATAAAAAAATAATAATTATTTTTAATAAAAATTAAAAATCATAGCTTTTTTTTTTTGTTTATTAAAAAGTTAAAACGCATTTTCTTAATAAAAATAATTGGTTTTTTTTATTTTTATGAAAAAAAAAATTAAAACTACAGTTTTTTAATAAAAATAAATATTTTTAATAAAAATAAAAAATGCAATTTTTTAATAAAATAAAAATGTATTTTTTAATAATAAAATGTAGTTTTAAAAAATAGCGCTTTTAATAAAAGAAATTTTTTATTATTATTTATTTATAAAATGCGTTTTTTATTACGTTTTCTTTTATTAAAAACTGCATTTTATAAATAAAACTGCATTTTATTACGCTTTTAATAAAATAATTATTTATAAATAAAAACTGCATGTTAAAAACTGCAGTTTTTTTTAAAAAATTATTATTTTTTTATAAAATACGTTTTATATTTCGTTTTCTTTTATTAAAAACTGCATTTTATTACGCTTTTAATAAAAATAATTATTTATAAATAAAACTGCATGTTAAAAACTGCAGTTTTTTAACAAACTGCATTTTTCTAAAATCTGCATTTTATTAAAAAACTACATTTTTATTACGTTTTTTAAAAACTGCATTTTATATTTTTATTATTTTTAAAAAAAACTGCATTTTATATTTTTATTAAAAACTGCATTTTTACATTTTTAATACGTTTTTTAAAAAAACTGCATTATTAAAAACTGCATTTTTACATTTTTATTACGTTATATAAAAATGCTGTTTTATTTATAATTAATTATTTTATTGAAAATAATTATTTTTATTTATTTATTGCATTTTTAATAAAAGAAAAAACAACATTTTTTAAAAACTGCATTTTATAAAAAAAATTATTTTATTAAAAAACGCTGTTTTTTTTTAAAAACTGCATTTTATTATTAAAAAACTACATTTTTTATTTTATTAAAAAAACTGTATTTTTTTTATTTTTATTAAAAATATTTCGTGATATTACTGTTTTTAATCAAAATAATTTAATCTTACGTCATGCATGCATGCATGCGTACATAATTATATTTTTTTATATATACTCAATACTATAATTATGTATGAATAAAATAATTTTATTAATTTTTTTATGTAAGAAATTATTTAGCTAGCACTTTCTCCATCTCTAATAAGAAAATACAATTTACCAAAGTTTCCGTTGAATCATGGAGATCGCATATTGACGTTCATTGGTTGAATTATCTTTATTTTTATCTTTTTTTAGTGTGTATTATTAGCTATCTAAATGCGTTTTAATTTTTTTAATAAAAACTAAAAAAACTGTGTTTTTTAATTTTTATTAAAAATAATTATTTTTATTTATTTATTTATTTTCTTGTTTTTTTGGCTAATTTTTATAATTTATATTATACTTTAAAATATTTTTTTCCATTTTTTCATAAAAATTTTCATCCAAATCCACATCTTTACTGCCACGTTGCATACTAACTGTCACATAGGCTTTTTTTAGACAAGTCAGCTGCCACATCATCATTTTCGTTAAGTCAACCTTGACTTAACAGTTTTTATAACTTTGTGTTAGTAAACTAAAGTTTAGTGAGTTGACTGTAAGAAAAAAAAATTCAGTGACCTATTTGTAAGTCGACTTATAGTACAATGACCTAGAAAGCATTTAACCCTGATTACTTGAATACGATTTAAGAATTATAAAATACACATAACCGTGTTAACTTTTCTCCATCCTCGACTTGTTGTTGAATGAACACATTTCCATTCAATAGCAATATCATCCCAAGACTGCAAAAATTGAAATGAATCGTTTAGTTATAATTCTCTAGGTGCTACATTTAAGCAGAAGAAGAAGGTTATGGAGCTATATAAATTGTTTGAAGGGAAAGGCTCCAATGAGGAGAACTTTGTCGAGTACTGGTAGTAAGGCTGTAATAAATCACGCATCACAAATTATTCAGTCTTGGTAGTAAGGCTGTAATTTCCTGTAAAATAATCTAAACAGTTCGGGTTTGATTTGTACTTGATCGACTAAAAGTTCGATTCTAAATATAAACAATTCGAATAATAATAATGTTTTGAAAAATTATAAAACACTAATAGCGCAGGTCCCTCGACCCATTTTCTGGTAATAATAAATATATTAAATTTAAATTTGGATATCAAGGCTTTCTCTTTTCATTGTCTTTTTAATATAGTCTTGTTACACATCACTACAAATTTATGTTAATACCAATTTAACTTCATAATAAAATTTGTTGATATATAAATCATTTATCTTTAACATATAATTCAGAGTTGTACAGATTTTTAATGTATGTATGCATATAAATCATTAAGAATACATCTTTCATTTGTAAAATTACTTGCAACGTTCTTCTTAAATCTGTTTATTTTACTTGTATTTGTGCTTGCTCTGCTCCCCCTAATTTACCTACAGGAAAAAGTTCCTCCATAGAATTACAACTAATTAAATAAATAAAATGGCCTTAATAATAGAATTAGCTTTTTTGCATAGTACGGTCTGTATTAGTGCACTACTTATACATTTGGGTTAAAAGTAACTAATAAACAATTCTCCTATGGGTTAATGAGTTTTATTCATATCCATTTAAAATTACCCACCCATCTAAAATTATTACATATTATCGGTCTAATCAATCCATTCATAAGAGAAGTTTATAAACTTACAATATTATTAAATTGTACTCTTTCAGAATTGCATCTTAGGTGTATATTTTTAATATGACAATGAATCTTATAGAATAACAAAAATATTTGTAAAAATATATATTCTCATAATCCAACTGCTACGAAAAACATAGGTGATCGACATGACTTGGAACGTAATTTGTAATACAATTTTAGTTGAGAAATTATTTAGATAGATTTGATGTCTAGCAAAATGATTAGTAATAATAATTTCTCACTTTTTCTTATAATTATATTCTAATATTTCAAATTTCTTTTTAACATTTTAGTTACTTGATGATTTTTAATGAAAAATTTACTTTTTTAATCCTATGTGATTTTGCATATAAAAAGAGAGCTATTATTACCGGCCAATCACCTTTAGTCTTTGGTTTAATAGAATAGGACCTTGCTTGTATATAATATATATCCAAAGGTATATAAATGGTTCCAATCAAACCGTAGCAAATAAGTTTGTACTATAAGGTAGGTGTGACGCCCCCAAAATAGGTATACATCACCCATTCTGAGTTGTCAATACATGATGCGTAAACAACTACAACTTTATTATTACAACAAAGAAAAGCTGTGAGTTTAAATACAAATATTATCTTCTGTATAATATTTATACTCACATAAATCCTCATCACATTTATTGATACATTATTTTACAAAATGGTGAGGACTACTAAACAATCCTTTTCTAAAACCTTCATTCCATACCCCAGGCTACGTACTCGCTATATTCTCGCGCCTCCCGAGAAGAATGGAACAAAAGGAAAAGGGTGAGCTCAACTAGCTCAAGAAAAGAATATTATGACTAAGATAATATACAACAAATTATCGTTAGTCTTCAACAGGGAAAAATCGATAGAATCAATAGACAACAAGTTTCGATCAATATTCGCAGTGAAATAATAATTCATAGAAGAGTTACGTAGAGAATGAAATCTACTATAATCTATGAATTTAATACCATCATCAATATTTTATCCTCAGTAACATCAATCAATATTCATCTCAAATCAAATATTCATCTTTTGCACTACAGCCAAAGATATTCATCAATCCATTCATGTTCATCTCAACACTGCTTTCATCTTTTTGCTTTTCTGGGCCAAAGATATTCATCGATTAATCATGTTTCATTTAAACACTGCTCATCTTTGCACTACTGAAAGCCAAAGATATTCTTCAGAAATCATTCATCTTTGCACTCTGAGCCAAAGATATTCAATAATATCATCATTTAAGACTGAGGATGATGAAAAATATTTCTAAAGAACGAATCCAGTGAAACAAAATGACAAGGATTAAGGATTAATGATTCGTACTTTGTTTTATCCATGTCCAACAATACCTCAAAAATAATCATAGTGGTGTAAAATTCAAGAATGATCAAAACATGGATACAATCAAAGCTAGTATCCAGAATAGATATTTTGGACGAAAAGAAGAAATTTTATTTTTCGATGAATAGTCACAGATATCGTGAATAGTCAGTATCGTGAATAGTCTTGCGTATCACGTGAATAGTAACTCCGACACCAAAAGATAGAAATTCCACAAAAAAACATTTTCACGCTTCATGAATAGTACTCGTGAATAGTAACTCGTGAATAGTAACTCATGAATAGTAACTCGTGAATAGTAACTCATGAATAGTAACCCCGACATGAAAAAGTTCCAAATTTGATAAAAACTTCAGATCAACATTTCAGCATAATGATATTGAAGAAATAATATCATTACTGAAAAAATAATATCCCTTACCTCAAAGAATCGATTTCTTGGAGGAAAGGTCTCAAGTGATCTTTGAATGAAACTTGTACTAAACAGCAACTCTCAAAGTATCTAAATACTCACAAAATACGCTCAATAATATAGAGAGAGAAAGAGAGAAAACTTTGTTTCTGGTGTGATTTTCAATTCTAACTTAGCCCTCTATTTATAGGAAAATGTTAGCCGTAGAAGCGAGACTTACGACTGCTACACGATGGCTTTACTCGCTACTATTGCCACCACCACATTTGAAATAAAATTCAGCACATTTCTTCACCAACCACAAGTGGGGCCCACTCAATTCTAGAATTTTCCACCAAAATCAATTATAAACCTAATTTTGAATCGACACCTCTTAAAATTCACAACAAATCATTCGTGCATTTTAACGGTTCAAAATTTGTGGACATATACTCAACTTATGTATGTATAACATACCCAAAATTACCACAATCCAACGGTCGGATTAAAAATTATAACCCCATAATATATCTCAAAACCCCGATTTAATTTTTAATACCTCCAACTGGTAAAATCTTGATAAAACACCTCAACAATAATTTCTTCATTTATAACCACATAAATAAATCCATCATTTATATCCACATAAAATAAATATTTCTTTATCATATGAATCAATAATTAATTATTCACAAATAATATTACGAATCACAATTATGACAACCAGCCGCTCCTCAGAAAGAGGGCTTTCCGATAAGGATTTCTCCTTCTTGGCGCCGCAATTAGGTGACCAAACCTCTCCTTGATGTAACTTTCTAGACATTGCCAATAATGCTATCTAATAATATTATTCAAATAATATGAATTATTGATCCGATAATGGAGATAATGTGCGTTGACAATTATTGAACAACAATAATATAAAATATCAACGCAAAGAATTATTGAATCAATAAAATAAAATATTGAGCAAGAATTCATCGTGAAAATTATTGAGTAGTGCCTTCTTACGTAAGGATCAATAATTCAACAATCATCGTGCAATACCGCAGCTATTTGTGCAACCACGCCAGATTCATCGTATTTTAACCACCGGTATTCCAACATCCTTAATTCGTAATAACTACGCCAATTATTTTTAACCAACTTATATTTGTCGTTTTCTTCATCCAATCGCTTTCCGGTTTATGGGCCCACACATGGTCGCTACTGGCCAGTCGATTTAATATTCCCAAGACAAAGTCTTTAATATTCCCCACCAAAACGAATATTCCCAAGCAAAAATGAATATTTTATAACCACTTGCTTATTTTGAAATATTTGCGTATTTAACCCTTAACTATCCACATTAATCAAATCAACCCTTACTATTTCAAAATAATAAATAAAGGAAATTCCTTTTATTTAAAAAAATTTGGGTCTTACAACCTCCCTTCTTATGAAATTTCATTCCTCGAAATTGACGTGCGATGACTGTGTGTTGTTTGAAAGGTGAGGATACCTCGCTTTCATTTCCGCTTTCCAATTCCCGTGTCATTTCCTCTATAGCATGATTCCTCCACAAAACTTTAACTTGTGGTATGACCTTTCTTGGCGTAGGACATGCTCCTTCCTATCCAAGATCTTGACAGTACCTCCTCATCACGTTAAGTCTTCACTATCTCGTCTCGGTTCTAACTCAATAACGTGGTTCGGGTCTTTCACATATTTACTGAAGTACGATATGTGAAACACATTATGAACACGAGACATACTTGAAGGTAACGCAAGTCTATAGGCTACATTTCCTACTCGATCAAGAATTTGAAATGGACCAATAAATCGTGGATTGAGCTTTCCTCTCTTCCCAAATCTTGTAATTCCTTCCATGGAGCAACTCATGAACAATACATGATCCCCTACATTAAATTCCACGTCCTTTCGATGAAGATCCGCATAACTCTTTTGTCGATCTTGTGCCGTTTGTATACGTTATCGAATCATTAGTCATACGTACTAACTCGGGTCCCAACAATGTTGCTTCACCCACCTCATCCCAACATATTGGAGAATGACATTTTTGTCCATATAATGCTTCGAATGGAACCATGCCTATATTTGTTTAATAACTATTGTTGTATGAGAATTCCACCAATGGCAAGTACTTATCCCCACTTCCTTTGAAATCTAGGACACAGAGTTTTAATATATCTTCAAGAGTTTGAGTAGTCCTTTCTGATTGCCCATCTGTTTGAGGATGGTAAGCCAAACTAAATCGCAAATCCGTGCCCATAGCTTTTTGCAAGTTAACCCAAAATCTTGAAGTGAATCTTGGGTCACGATCCGAAACTATGGATACAGGCATGCCATGCAACCTCACGATCTCATTTACGTACATACTAGCAAGACGTTCAAGGGAATAAGTCTCCCGTATCGGTAAGAAGTGAGCAGACTTGGTTAATCTATCAACAATAACCCAAATAGCATTGATGCCTTGAGAAACCGTAGGAAGACCCGTAACGAAATCCATGGTAATGTGTTCCCACTTCCATTCCGGAATCTCAAGTGGTTGCAACGGACCCTTAGGTACTAGATGCTCATTTACACGCTAAGCAAGTTAAACACATCGAGATAAACTTTGCAATCTCTCTCTTCATATTATTCCACCAAAATGTATGTCAAGATCACGATACATTTTAGTACTTCCGAGATGGATTGCAAATGGTGTATTGTGTGCTTCCATCATAATCTTGTACTTCAAATCGAGTCATTAGGAACACAAAGTCTAGAGTGGACTCAAGTATTCCTTCTTCATCAATTCTCGCCCTAATAGCTCCTTCTTGTACTTTCTTCTTCATACGTGACGGCTTCCGGCTATGGCTTGAGCAACCTTAACTTTTTCTATTAAAGTTGGCTCTATCGCATATACTTGACATCATCGCACTTTCGTTCCGCATATGATCTTCTACTCAATCGTCGTCACCTACCACGTTCGCTTTACTGCGGGATGGTATTGAATAGTGTGGTCGTAGTCTTCAATAGCTCGAGCCAACGTCATTGCTGCCGATGTTGAGTTCTTTTTCGAGTGAAGAAATATTTAAGGCTTTTATGATCTGAATATATCTCCACTTTCTCCCCATATAGATAGTGCCTCCATATCTTTAAGCGAAAAACGATCATGCTAACTCTAGATCATGAGTAGGATAATTCCTCTCATACTCTTTAAGTTGTCGCGAGGCATAGGCTATGACTTTCCCACGTTGCATGAGAACACATCCTAACCCTTTGCTGAAGCATCGTTAGAGATAACAAATCCATCCGAACCAGATGGTATTGTTAGAACAGTCTTAGAAATAAGTCTCCTCTTAAGCTCTTGGAAACTTTTCTCGCATTCTTCGCTTCCAAACGAATTTCGTATCCTTTCGAAAGTTAATTGAGTTAATGGAGTAGCGATTCGAGAAAACCCTTCCACGAATCTCCGATAATAACCACTAAGCCCAAAAACTACGTGCTTGATCCACCGACTTGGTTGCTCCCAACTTTGTATTGCTTCAATCTTCATTTGGATCAACAGATACTCCATGTTTTGACACCACATGCCCAAGAAAGGCTACTTCCTCAAGCCGAACTCGCATTTCTTCAATTTGGCATATAGTTGGTTTTCACGAAGCCTTTGAGTACCGACTTCAAATGGTGCTCATGATCTTCACGACTTTTGGAATATATAAGGATGTCATCAATAAAGACAACAACGAACCGATCCAAATATTCCTTGAATACTCGGTTCATCATATCCATGAAAGCCAGCAGGAGCATTAGTTAGTCCGAAAGACATGACTAAGAATTCATAATGCCCATACCGAAGTTCGAAGGCGGTCTTTGGAATATCCTCGATTCTAATTTTCAAATGATGATATCCGAACGAAGATCGATTTTGAAAAGAATTGTGCCCCTTGCAATCGGTCAAACAAGTCATCAATACGAGGTAGAGGATACCTATTCTTGATGGTGACATGGTTCAATTCCAGATAGTCAATACAAAGTCGCATACTCCCGCTTTCTTTTTTTTGAAATAAAACAGGAGCACCCCAAGGAGATGTACTAGGGCCGAATGAAACCGATGTCCAACAATTCACTGTAGTTGGACCTTTAACTCTGAAGTTCAATAGGAGCCATTCGATATGGGGTTTTAGAAATGGGCTTTGTACCAGTTCAAGATCAATAAAGAATTCAACTTCACGTTCGGGGTGGACCGGAAGTTCTTGAAATCGTCGGAAAGTCAATAACAACAGGAATATTATTTAAATTTGGCGTGTCTTTATTCAAATCCATAACATGGGCTAAGAAAGCTTGACATCCGTTTTTCAATAAACGAATAGCTTTATGATTAGATATGATAGTGATTGATTTTAATGGTTTAGTTGCTTGAATTAAATACAACGGGTTGGTTAGGAATATGAAAACTAACAACCTTACGAAAACAATCAATTTTGGCATGATGAGTAGTTAACCAATCAATCCCTAAAATCACATCAAAAGCAAGTATCTTTAAAGAGATAAGGTCAATGAGTAAGGTGATGGTGCCAACTTGAATCAAACAAGATTTATAAGCGATGGATGTGATGAAAGTTTCTCCTAACGGAGTTTCCACAGATAGGTCAAAGTCTAATTTCTCCGGAGTCAAGTTTAAACGTTGAGCACATGCAGAAGAGATAAATGAATGGGTAGCACCGGTATCAAGTAAGGTATAAACTTCGCAAGAATTTATAAATAGCTTACCGTGATCACCTCGTTTGGGTTCCTCGCATTATGACCGATCAACAAACGCTCTTCCGGAATCGTTGACTTTGACTTTTCTCGGGATGATCTTTTGAGTCACCGTCCCCCATTGAACTAGGTTTCGCTCTGCGTCTGATCTCGAAAGCGATATGTCCTTCCTTTCCACAACTATAGCATACCTTGAATCTGTTGTGGGCGCTTTGACCGATATGTCCCTCTTTTCCGCATTTGTAGCATATATGACCGGTGGTCGTTTCTCCTCCCTTAGAACCGATTCTTTGCCACCAAGACTGCTCGTCTTCACATAGTCGTTGTTAAATCTCCTCTTTTAAAATCTCCTCCTCGACTCGCTTCTTTCTGCTTTTCATGACCATGATTACCACCAGAGTGGTTACCATTTCATTCATCTTTCTTTCTCCGCAGTTATCATTATTCTGCTGATCGCTATCTCCGAGTACGATCCTCGGTTATGGTCCTCTCAGTTGACCGTACTCGTTATCTCGCTTTCTAATAATTGAGCCTGCTTACAACATCCGAATAAAGAGAAAGTTTATGAGAAATGAGATCTTGGCGTATCGCCGGGTTTCAAACCTCTAAGAAACATCCGCGTCATACGTTCCTCATCCTCCACCAAATGAGGTGCAAACTCGATAACTCTGCAAACTTTGCCTCGTCTTCGAGACACCGCCATTTGTTTTGTTCCAATCGATGAACTCCACTTCCTTCATATGACGAACACTTTCGGAAAGTATTTGTCATTAAATAGTCTCTCAAACGTCTCCCAAGACATCTTGAGTGCGGTGGATGGGTACGCTTCACGATTCCCACCAGATGTCTGCTTCGCCACTTTAACATAAAGGTGGCGAATGGAACCTTCGTTCTCTCCGTGCATCCCAAGACATCGAATATCTTGGTAATTTGTTTTGACCCATGTTTCCGCCGTGATCGGATCTGGCTTTCCCTTAAATTCGGTGGTCCCAACTCTTTGAACTGGCTTGGTGTGACAACCCGTGAATTGCTATCATTTCCTCCTCAGATTTTGAACACGAGTCTCCTCGTGCGATTTTGCATGAACTGCAAAAAGCTTCTAAACATCCCCTCGTTCATCATCTCGCTCCATGGTGTTGTTCACAGGAGAGAACATTGCCAACTGTTGCACGCTCTCCTCGTTGGTAAAGACAGGCATCTCCACGGTCCTCATTTACTCCATCATTAATATTCTCGATCGACATTCTCAAATCTTGTCATAAAACAAGGGTTAATTAAGGAAATCAATATATCACATAATATCCCTATATACCGACTAACTAACAAATAAGCTTAGGTAGGACACACTAGCGAAGGATTTACTCGCCTCTCCCTCCTAGTTCTATTCCCGATCTCCGCCAGAGATCATATCCTAAGCTCGATACCAACCGTGACGCCCCCAAAATAGGTATACATCACCCATTCCGAGTTGTCACACATGGCATGTAAACAACTACAACTTTATTATTACAACAAAGAAACTGTGAGTTTAAATACAAATATTATCTTCTAGACAATATTTATACTCACATAAATCCTCATCACATTTATTGATACATTATTTTACAAAAATGGTGAGGACTACTAAACAATCCTTTCTAAAACCTTCATTCCATACCCCACTAAATACTCGCTTATATTCTCGCCTCCCGAGAAGAATGGAACAAAAGGAAAAGGGTGAGCTCAACTAGCTCAAGAAAAGAATATTATGACTAAGATAATATACAACAAATTATCGTTAGTCTTCAACAGGAAAAATCGATAGAATACAATAGACAACAAGTTTCGGATCAATATTCGCATTGAAATAATAATTCATAGAAGAGTTACGTAGAGAATGAAATCTACTATAATCTATGAATTTAATACCCATCATCAATATTTTATCCTCAGAACATCAATCAATATTCATCTCAAATCAAATATTCATCTTTGCACTACAGCCAAAGATATTCATCAATCGGTCATGTTCATCTCAACACTGCTCATCTTTTTGCACTAAAGCCAAAGATATTCATCGATTAGTCATGTTCATTTAAACACTGCTTCATCTTTGCACTACAGCCAAAGATATTCTTCAGAAATCATTCATCTTTGCACTACAGGCCAAAGATATTCAATAATATCATCATTTAAGACTGAGGATGATGAAAAATATTTCTAAAGAACGAATCCAAAGCTGAAACAAAATGACAAGGATTAAGGATTAATGATTCGTACTTTGTTTTATCCATGTCCAACAATACCTCAAAAATAATCATAGTGGTGTAAAATTCAAGAATGATCAAAACATGGATACAATCAAAGCTAGTATCCAGAATAGATATTTTGGACGAAAAAGAAGAAATTTTATTTTTCGATGAATAGTGCCGATACGTGAATAGTGTCAGATATCGTGAATAGTCTTAGATATCGTGAATAGTAACTCTCCAGACACCAAAAGATAGAAATTCCACAAAAAAACATTTTCACGCTTAAATGAATAGTACTCGTGAATAAGAACTCGTGAATAGTAACTCATGAATAGTAACTCGTGAATAAGAACTCATGAATAGTAACCCCGACATGAAAAAGTTCCAAATTTGATAAAACTTCAGATCAACATTTCAAAGATAATGATATTGAAGAAATAATATCATTACGAAAAAATAATATCCCTTACCTCAAAGAATCAAGATTTCCGGAAGGAAAGGTCAAAGTGATCTTTGAATGAAACTTGTACTAAACAAAGAACTCTCAAAGTATCTAAATACTCACAAAATACGCTCAATAATATAGAGAAAAGAGAAAACTTTGTTTCGGTGTGATTTTCAATTCTAACTTAGCCCTCTATTTATAGGAAAATGTTAGCCCGTAAAGGCGATTTGACGACTTTACTGGATGGCTTTACCTGCTACTATTGCCACCCACCACATTTGAAATAAAATTCAGCACATTTCTTCACCAACCACAAGTGGGGCCCACTCAATTCTAGAATTTTCCACCAAAATCAATTATAAACCTAATTTTCGAATCCGACACCTCTTAAAATTCACAACAAATCATTCGTGCATTTTTAATTTGTTCAAAATTTGTGGACATATACTCAACTTATGTATGTATAACATACCCAAAAATTACCACAATCCAACGGTCGGATTAAAAATTATAACCCCGCAATATATCTCAAAACCCCGATTTAATTTTTAATACCTCCAACTGGTAAAATACTGATAAAACACCTCAACAATAATTTCTTCATTTATAACCACATAAATAAATCCATCATTTATATCCACATAAAATAAATATTTCTTTATCATATGAATCAATAATTAATTATTCACAAATAATATTACAGAATCACAATTATGATAACCAGTAGTTCCTGGAAAGAGGGCTTTTCCGATAAGGATTTCTCCTTCTTGGTAGCCGCAATTAGGTGACCAAACCTCTCCTCGATGTAACTTTCTAGACATTGCCAATAATGCTATCTAATAATATTATTCAAATAATATGAATTATTGATCCGATAATGGAGATAATGTGCAAGAAGACAATTATCAACAACAATAATAATATAAAATATCAACGCAAAGAATTATTGAATCAATAAAATAAAATATTGAATAATAACTTCATCGTGAAAATTATTGAGTAGTGCCTTCTTACGTAAGGATCAATAATTCAACAATATTGTGCAATACCGTATGTCTTGCCTTCGCAACCACGCCGTATTCTTATATTTTAACCACCGGAGTATTCCAATGATCTTAACTCAGAATAACTACTACTGGTTATTTTTAACCAACTTATATTTGTCGTTTTCTTCATCCAATCGCTTTTTCCGTTATGGGGCCCACACATGGTCATTTGCCGCATCGTATTATTCCGACAGCATTCTAATATTCCCCACCAAACGAATATTCCCCGACAAAAATGAATATTTTATAACCACTTGCTTATTTTGAAATATTTGCGTATTTAACCCTTAACTATCCACATTAATCAAATCAACCCTTACTATTTCAAAATAATAAATAAAGGAAATTCCTTTTTATTTAAAAAAATTTCGGGGTCTTACAGTAGGGGTAGTCGAGAATACCATTTCTTGAGAATGAGACAAAAAACATAATGCTCTAAATTTCTATCAACATACAGGATTTCGGTATCCTATAAAATATATACTCCAAGGCACCACTACAAATTAAAATAGAATAGTAGTAATAAATAAATACACTGAATAATAGCTTTTATCACCCACAGTAAAATAACACCTGAGATTTATAATAAATAATAATAATTTGAAAATGAAATTGAACCTCTAAATTAAAACAAATAATAGTAGCATCGGCAACCCACCAAATCTCAAAGAGCAAAAACCCAACAAAATGATAGGATATCCACTACTTCTATCTGAAAACAAAATGTTCTGTTCATACGAAATTCGTATAATATAAAGCTGATTATTCAATTAATAAGAGAGTTCCAAAAAAAATGAATTTGCCACTATACCCAACAATAGGGGTGAGCATGGTGCGGTTTGAAGTCCAAACCGCACCCGAAACCGCTTAGGTGCGGTTTGAAAAATTCAAAACCGCACCCGAAACAGATTAAGATTGGTGCGGTCCGGTTTTAAAGTGTGCGGTGCGGTTTTAATTGGTGCGGTTTCGGTTCCAAAATCAATTGAAACAACAAAAAGTTCTAAGCCTTCAATAAAATTTAACATAAAACTTACATCGAACAATTAACTTAGTGACAAAGTCGGTAATGAAAATTATATCAAGCATGCTTTAAAACTAAAATATGCGTTATATAAAACAATGAAAACCATATATTCGATAACAAACAAGAAGGCTTATCTAGTTCTCCAAAAATTAAAAGTATATACTGGAGATAGAATGAAATATATTGTAGGGAAGACTAAAAATAATCTATTAGACTATTACAATTATAGCATTGACATTAACCGATGCATCAAGTGCTCGAGCCCCTCAGCTATAAGCTTCTCCAATAACGCATCAAACAAATTCAAAATTTCAAAACCCAATTGCTTAATTTTTGACTCTATAACTTCTAACATCTTCTTTCAATTGGTGAAAAAATGACAATGCAAGACTGGGGTTTTCTATGAGCGTGTTCAAGTAAAAAGTAACTTTAGAATTTGCTAGAGATAATACATACATATACACACATGGTACGGTTTCAGTTTTATGCGTGCGGTTTTGGCTTGTAACCAAACCGGGCAACCAGAATTTGGTTATTCAACCCACTTAAAATCGCCATACTGTAGGAACAGTTGGCGCGGTTTTAATTGTGTCTGTTAAATCACGATTTTTGGTGCGGTTTGGTTCCATTTGGTTACTTGCTCAAATTTCTACCCAACAGAAAGCGAAATACCCATTACCAAGAACCCAAAGATCCATGAGGAAAAGTTTCAATTCCAAAATAGATCAGCAATATAAAGTCCTTAAAACTAAAAACATAAATTTTCAATTAGATTCAAGCAAGTAATCCACAATCTCACAACAAACCATCACTTCAATAAACAAAATCAAACAAAAAGTAACCCAATAAAAATCATATTGAATTAACAACCACAAATGCACATTAAAATCAAATTTTCCTATACCAAAATAACTCAAAAAAGATTAAGCGTGACTGAACCCGGATGACAACCCATAGACACAATCAAAAAGTCCAACAAAACAAAACCTAATCTTTAGAAGATAGTCACAATCACTAATAATCAGAAACTCACACAACAAAAAGAGCCTAAATCAATGTAGACATTGTATCTATTATATAAATACAGTTTAAGAAAGAAACAGAGTAAGCCACATAAATCAAATAAAATATTAGACCTTTGAAATTTTGAAGTACCTTTTTATTTTACAAATTGCTTAATCGCATAATTAGAATCCAAATAAATCATAGCAGAAACTTCAATGAAATAAGACAAATGATTGTAGATGCAGGCCAAATTCCTTTTTCTTCTTCAGGTCATGTTCCTTTTTTATTATATTATGGAGGTCTTAGGAGAGGATTTAGTGTCTGCTTGGTCATACTCATATTAGGCTTTCTATCCATTATTAGAGTTTATTTGTGGATTTATGATTGTGATTTGCATGTGTATTCCAATTCCAACTCTTGAGAGGATGAAGCACAATTCTTCTTCTCTTCTTCTGTTTCATATTTATTATTAATTTATTATTAAGTATACAAAGCCATACACAAACCACCAACTCCAGCTCAAATTCTTCTTAAGCCAACATTGTTCTGTTTTTATTAGTTGTGGCCTTCAGTTTTATCAAATCAATATACTCCACATCCAAAATTTACGCCTACCTGTCCCTTATTTTATTTGCAAGTCCGCTTTTGTTTTTTTCATATCAAGGAATTATGTGATCAAAAGTTGCCATAAAACTTAATTGAAGAGGCAGTATCAAAGTCCAACACTGGAGTGTCTGATGTATTTTCGTTTCATTTATTTCACGAAGTTTATTGAATAGTTGATTGTGCCATGAAAATTTAGGAAAGTAGCTGTTACATCTTAGTCTAGTTAATCTGAAGGTTTTTTTTTTGGTAAATTAGGTGAGTGGAAGTGGTTTGGCTAAAGTGTGTACTATATAATGTGTTTTCTATTGTTAGGTATGGGTTGTAAGTAGGATTCAGGTTCTGAGGTATAGAAATGTTTGCATTTTTTCTGTAGACTATTTATGCAAACTTTGTTTGACTGTCTTGTTTATCACTTTACCATTTGCATAAATACAGTAAATAATAAGATACTCCCTCCATTCCTATATGTAGGTCGTTTTAGACTTTTTTGTTATTCCTAATTATTTGTCGTTTGTGATTATCTAGGAGAATTAATCACTATTTTTTCCAAATTGCCCCTTATTACTTTACCTAATTTTTTGATCCATATTTATGAGATAAGTGAGGTAAAGGGTATTATAGACAATTGATAATATAGTTAATGTTTTTCAATCATTTTCTTAATTCTTATGCACATGTCTAAAACGACCTATATTAAAGAATAGAGGGAGTATTAATTAACTATATTAGCGTGATGCAGTTTGAGTCAATGAGTCATGAGTCAATTATAGCAAAAATCACAATATAAAAAAACTCTAAAAATATGGTCCTAATGTATATACACATACAAAGATATATGAATGAGCAACAACCTGAGGTTTTATGGCTTCTTGAACGACAATCAAGTGTAAAATCTACTAGGTGGACCCAAGGGTTGAAATATAGCCTTCCTAAACAAATCCTGACAATTGAAAAACAATTTAACCTAATTATGCAATTGTTTATAAACAAATCAAAAGAAGTAATAGTATACAAAATTACACTTTGAGCAGTTCACCTTTTCTCTCACGTATGAAGCAGCAAGGCTTCCTTGGGAGAAATCCAAGGGAGCCATGCCTGGGATGCTCAAACTTCCTGTGAGACAGTCTTCTCCTCCTTCAATATTCATACAAAGGAAAAAAAATATCAGCATATAAAATAAATCATAACAATGTAATATTCTTATTTTATACATTCTCAAAGTCATTTCATCAAGTCTAGTTACATCCCCATTTACTAATTACCAAATCTATTCAGAGTAGAGCAGAAAAAAAGGTTTTATTCAAAATACAAAATTCAGAGTTTAGAAAAAGGAAATAAAGGAGAAGCATAAATACCAAAAACAAAAAACAAAAAAAAACTTAAATACCGAGCAGATAATAAAGTAGATCAATAAAACTCATATAAAGTCCCCAGATAACAACGGAAACTTAAAATTAAAATTTTTTTAAAATTAGGTTCGTATGAAAAATACGTATCATTAATCATATACAATCGAGAGTACAATCAACATAGCTTATGTGAAAGAAAGAAAGCAAGTAAAAACCTTAGCTTGAAATCTACTTTATTAAGCTGATACGAAAGACAGTCAAACAGAGCCTAAAATTTTTTCTACAATTTCACATAAATTTGAAGAGAAAAAGATTTCGTAAATTATCATTTAAAAATGATACGATAATGAAAAGTTAAAGGGCTTAAAAAGCATCAAACTTTTTATGAATAAAGTAGTGGAAAGAGCATCTTCTATACAAACTTGATTGTATACATCTAACAACTACATTGATTTACTTATCAGGAAGATGTTAAGTTGACCGCTAAAGCAATCAACTATCCACTACCGCTAAAGTAAGCTGCAAAACAAAAATCCATCAGGATTCTAACAGTCTCACGTCAATTAAAGGGAGAATGACTACTAAAAAGAAAGGAATTATCTTAATAAGCACGCAAATATATCATTGTATTACCAAAATACAGACATATTTACAAATCTAAACACCTCTATTAAAATACATACATTTTCCGTGCCATTAAAACCCAATTAAGTAAAATTAACCTATCAATTCTTAGCTAACTATGAAAGAGATCGCAAAATTTCAACCAACAGATCCAAAATCAAACAAATCATTGTCCACTTCAAATTTCCTTGTATTTCGAAGATCAGAGACAATTGCCCACATGGGTATAAACAAATCTGATGGGGGAAAAAAAGAAGCATCAAGTTATGAGTGACTAATGATCGGAACAATAATTTCTTGGGGATTGAAATTATGGGTTTGCAAGAAAATTGTGGTTGGATCTAAGGAGAACTTAAGGGAATCAACTTTACCCTTGAACATTCCGGAGGGTCTGGTTGAATTTGGAATCGAGGCTTGAAGCAGGAGAATTGGGGGTTTCTTCTTCTTTTCTGTTGGTATTGTTCACGGTGCTCTTGTTGTTTCCTTGACAAAAGCTTGCATGGTTTGTGCTCTCTCTTTCACCCTTTTACTTCTCTTTAGTATTTTTAAAGCGCCATTAACCCCAAAATGCCCAAGCTCAGAAAACTCAACTGGAAACTGAACCCCTTTTCAAGTCTTTTTTATTTTAAAAATCTACTTTGAGTTATCAATATAGATACATCTAAAATGATAAATCGAATTACACGCAATGTCAATATCAAAACTGCATTTTAAACCATAAAAAATAGAAATGAAAAATGAAGAACAAAAGCAAAGTACCAAATTCAAATGGGAATGAATGGATTAAATAGATTAAATGTGTAGAAGAGATGTTTGGTTTAGAGATTAGATATAGAATTAACCTGGGGTGTGATCTATGAAGCTGCGCGACGTGAGTAGCTTAAAACCCTATCTCTAATTCCAACTCCTTTAGATTCATTCTTCAATTTCTTACTTTCTCTCTAATGGGCGGATCTAATTCCAACAATCAAAACCAACAATTTATAAAGTTTGATTGACAGAGAAGAAGCAAGTGAAACCCTTGTTTTAAGTTTAAACCCCCCTCCGTGTTTTGTCCCAAATTTTATCCCAACTTTAGATGGTTAGATTTATCCCAACTTTTGACGGTCCCGATCTTTTAATAGGCTTGAGCGGGAAATTAAGTTTTTTTAAAAACACTTATGTTTTGTATAGATAGATACTTAATTTATTTTTACTTTGGAAATGAAAATCTTGTGATAGAATCCAGAAAATGGTATTTTTTTAAAATATTTAATAAGTTGTACGCCTCTTTTTATTATTTTCGTTTAGTGGGTAAGCACGCAGTACTCTTATTCGACAAACTAAACATTTAATTAAGAAAAATGAAGGTAACTTCTACTAAAGCAAATGATTTCATAATTGTTTCACATCTTAATTATATAAACTTTAGCAAAATTTATTCTACTTTTTTGGTAAAGAGGGCTTATTTAATGAAAGTGACTTGAAGTATCTTCGTGGGTTTATTTAATTCAAAATGATGAATAATTAATTTCATTTAAGTTTCAGAATTGATTGGATATATTTCAAAGTACTCTTTTGTGTTAGCAGAAGGACACCAAGAATTATATCAAGAATAAAAATTCAAAATCTTTGGACTTGTGGCACATACCACCAAGGAGGTGATTGTAATATGCATATATTGAAACGCATAACTTGATAACATAAAAATAACTCACTCCTTTTCAGTTGCATAATTAAAACGATAACTTTTAAGTATAATTTTATGTTTCAAAATATTTCCTAATATTAGCTAAAAAGCTAATAGTGATAGTGTGCTGCCTAACTTGATAACATAAAAATAATGACAAAATAGGAATTAATATCATATCATTTTATAAATTTTAAAATAAACTTTAATTAGTCCTGGTTGGAAAAAATTATTGAAAAAGTTGGGCTATGTTTCAAAAAATAAATATGCTAAAAAAAATAAAGTCATACAAAAAGGTGTACGTGTGTATTTATGTTGCATTCATATCCCCTACTATTTTTAGGAGGTGTGTACTCGGTACAAAATTTAGAGCAACACAACATTGGAAGGGCTTGTGGTGGATTTATGACAATTCTGCATTCACTTGCATAATGTGTGCAAGTCGATGTGATAAAACCTCAAAGTAGTACAATTCCTACATTGTATGTAGTACATCTTAAATGTTGGAATAGGTTATATACTTTCTTCGGAATTTGTTTAATACTTAAGAGTGTGCTTGCTAGGATGTGTTACATACACGTAGTTAAATGTTAAAATAAATTTCTTGAAATTTGAACAAACTGGACAAATTTAAATCTTCATTGTCATTACTTGCCTTTTAATCTTAGTTAACAGAGAGAATATCATGCCAAGAAACTTTAGAAATCCTCTCATAGGCTGGAGCAAATATGTGGCAACACTTGGCTCTTTGATTGGCATATTCAATTTCAAAACAAAGCTACAGATTATAATCTCTTAATAAGTTTCTAAAGGTTCTGACATTAATCTGATCCCATAATATTTCCAAATTTGAGAAAATCTTGAAGAAATTCAACCACAATAATTCAAAAAATCACTGATACCCAACAAAGCAGAAATACCTATTACCAAGAACCCAAATATCCATGAGGAAAAGTTTCAAGCAATTAATCCACAACTTCACAACAAACCATCACTTCAAAAAATAAAATCAAACAAAAAGTAACCCAATAAAAATCATACTGAATTAACAACCACAAATGCACATTAAAATCAAATTTTCCCATACCAGAATAACCCAAAAAAGATAAGCGTGACTAAACCTTATCAATGTAGACAACAAAAAGAAAGAAACAAAAAGAAACCCGCACAACAAAAAGAGCTTAAATCAATGTAGACACTTATCTATTATATAAATGCAGTTTAAGAAAGAAACGGAGCAAGTAACTCAGGGTTTGGTACCTGGATCAACAATCGCAGGAGTAGCAGGAGATGGCCACGGAGGGAGCGAGAAGTCGGTGGACACAGAGGGAGGAAGAGAAGCACTCGTGTTGCAATAAGAGATTAAATGTTCTATAAGCACCGTCCAAAATTTGAGATTCCTTGTTTACTATATGTAGGATCCACTATGGGTAAAAATGGAATATATTTTATACTCTCCTCAAAAGGGATTATTTCTTAATGACATCAAAAGTAATTTCTTAATGAAGGGAGTATTTCTTAATGACATCAAAAGTAATTTGAGTATTTTATTTTCAGATGCAACATATTCATGAGTGATATCGCAACTTTTGAATAGTGATCTTATAAAAGATTAGGCGGATTTACATCATTTTACTCCATATATTAACTAATGCCGGTATTATTGGGCTTCAGGACCCTGGAATCCAACAATGGGTGCTTCAATACAAAAATGTTTTAAAAGTATTAACCTAAGTTTTCTGTGGGTATGTCCTTATTGTTGATACTTTTCTTCTTCATCTAGTCATTGTTGCTTTTTTTCTCACAGCTTAGAGTTGATGGGGGTGCTTATGCGATTAAGGGACACACGTATGCATTGCATTTTTGTTGACAGTAGAAAACCAATTATTCTAGAGAATATTGCTGGAGAGAAGCCACATTTCAAGCCTTGTCTTCTGTAAGTTTACTGTGCAAATATTTTTCACTTTTTTGGTTTGACAACTATGTGTTTTTCGCTTAACATTAAGTTTATTTGTCAAAGATGAAATAGTATGTGCTCTCTGGTTGTCGCCTTCCTAAACATATATGAGTTGTCTTGATTGGTTTTGAAAGCAGAAGAGATGTGCAACTTAAAAAGCGTTTGTAGCGGCCATCCAGTTGTTCTTGCTACCTAATTTTTGATTTAATCCAGAAGTCCAAAAAGTTGAAAATTCAACTCTTTCACTTGAAACTTGTGGATAAGAACATGATTGGATGTTCTGTTGTTTTTGAAAGACTTCACATGCATGCCTCTCTTCCTTCTATTTTTAAAGTTCCATTTTTGGAATGTTAACCTTCTATTTTTAGCTTTTAAATGATTTTGTTCTGATATGTTTAAACCACTTGCCAACCTATCAGAAGAAAATTGTTTAAGCCACTTACCATATTTTATTTACCTTTAGTTCCTTATCTTATTTTGTAGTTTTGATTTCTTAATGTTATATAAACTTTTGAAGTGTTTCCATTTCACTTGCATTGTGTGATTAGAGTTAATGTTACAGAAAGGATATCCTTCTGACTCTGCTGCGTATATTGATCCAAGCATCATCAACCAAAGGCTTCCCGTCATCTTGCATAAGACCCAAAAGCTTACATTCCCTAATTAACATGTAAGCTTTATGTAGTCCTTGATATTATAGAAGGAATTGTACTTAATCTTTATGCAACAGACAATTTTATTTATATCATTGTGGTCATTTTCTTTCCAGTGCTTATAATTTTTCCCTTCATTATGCAGCTCCATATTCGATCCTATATTGCCACATTTGCCTATCTCATGTTTGATTAATTTGTAAAAAATACTATTTTAATGACAAAACTTTTGAGGAAAAGAAAATTCAAGGATCCCAGAATGATTGTGAATGACTGGATTTTTAAGATGAGGCATACTTAAGACCTTTCTTACTTGACTTTCACACTTAATAAAGTCTCTATATAGGTTTAATTTGATTCTAATCAGTATTGGTCAAATTTTTATAATTGTCTCACATTCTAAAAACTCTGTTTTGCTGGAAAATGTAGTATTAGTAATTGGGCTACTTAGACTCCTTTCATGTTTTTCAATAATTTGATTGGGTCATTGGGTTTTTTTATGGGTTAATAAGTGAACCCAAAACAATACTATGATTTCAATGAAGATATTCATTATTATATGCAATCAGGCGTGGAAGCATGATAGTACGCAGTAATTTAAAACAGAATTAAGGACTAATTTTTCTACACAATTTGGCATCAATTTAAAACGGGATAATTTCAGTGACATCAATACTTGACAATAATTGACAGACATATATAAACTAATTAGATGGTACGTATATAAATTAAATATCTACAGATAAACCATGTGTAAAGAAGTGTATATAGTTTTATTATGAAAACAATTATAAATTGAATCTGAAACCCTAAACGCTTAGAAATAAGGGATGGAAAGGTGCTTACCGGAGGGGAAGAGGATGATACGGATATTCTAGAAGTCTGATCTGTAAGCTTCAACAATTAAGAGAGATAGAGATATATACAGAGAGATGATGATGGTGTGATGGTCGAACCCAAACCAACCCGAAGCCCTTTACTTCTTAGGAGGCATATTGAAGAAATCGAAGGAGGGAGAAGGGAGGGAGAACTAAAATGAGAGGGGAATAGGAGAAATTGAAGAACTAAAAGGAAAGAGGGAAAGGAAATAAGGAAAGGAAAGAGGGAAATTAGGAGGTATACTCGCCTCCGGCAAATAAGTTTTGTAAGTGAAGCTGATCTGTTATTTTTAAGGGTCAGATTTATCTAAACTTTTTGACGGTCCGGATCTTATAATAGCTGTGGGCGGGAAATTAATTTTTTCAAAAACATTTTTGTTTTGTATAGATAGGTATATACAAAACTGATTAGGTCCGGACTCCTGTATGGGTGTAAAATCCGGATTTTTTTTTTTTGCTTTTTTTTTAAAACAACTAATTTTTTTTTTAATATTTTATGGAACTTAAATTTTTTCATAATACAATGTTTTGGGTGTTATTTGAATACACACAACAAAACATGTATGTACAGTCTGTACAGACATGTTTTGTTATATGTATCCAAATCACACCCAAAATATTGTATTATGTAAAAATTTAAGTTCCATAATTTTTTTTATTTTTTTTTAGTAAAATAAAAATAAAAAGAGGTCCGGATTTTGGTCCGGTCTGGGAGTCCGGACCTGATCCGGCATATATATAGGGTCCGGTTCCTATCCGAACTCCTGTATTTTTTTAAAATGCGGATTTTTTTTTAAAAAAAAAAGTTTATATTTTATGGAACTGAAATTTTTACATAATACGTTGTTTTTGGTGTGATTTGGATACATATAACAAAATATGTATATATAGTCAGGAGGTTAATCGGTTCAACTCCTCCTGACTAGATCCCTCTCATATATATATATATATATATATATATATATATATATATATATATATATATACACACACACACACATAGAATGGATCAAGGACTTATTCCTTAATTCTACATACCTTGCATACCATCTTTAGCGACGTTCCGGGCGATGGTTCGGTCCGTCGCTATATGTTGTCCGTCGCTAAAAGGTAAGACGACAGTTCTCTGATATAGCGACGGACCGAAACATCGCCCGATCCGTCACTAAAGGGGGTGAGCCCTTGAAATGGACTATATATATATTGAGAATTATTATTTTCAGAAAGAAAATTTAATATTTCCACAAGTCTTTACTTACATAATTGTGGATCATATTTACTTTTCATGTGAGAAGAGTCTTGTAAAACTATTAATTTCCCTTGTGAAAATATTAATTTCTTATATTTTTAATTAGAGTGATGTTAACCTGTTTGTATAACAGGTTGTATGTCGGCTCAGCTCAGCATACAAATTATTTTTTCTATAAAAATTACAAGGCTCAAACAATGGCAAATTGTATCTTAATTTTAAGTCGTTCAAAATAGGCAGTATATTTGAATAGTATACAAACAAGTTACTTTTTATATAACAGAGTTGAAATTGTAATATACTTGTATAACAAAGGTTAGTTGAAAATGTAATATACTTATATAACAAAGTTCATCTGAATTATACAACTCTATTGTAAGACCCCAACTTTTATGAATAAAGATGAATTTTCTATAAACATCATTTTTGCATATTAAAGAGTAAATTTGATATAATGTTATAGTTATGGGTAATATTTATAAATTTTGCAAAATAAGCAAGTGATTATAAAATATTCATGTTGTCGGGGAATATTTGTTTGGTCGTGGAATATTCTTTCTCGCTTCTGGAATATTCGCATTGCAATACGTAGTATATTTATGGGCCCTATAATAGAATAACCGCTTGGATGAAGAAAACGACAAATTTGAGTTTTATAAATAATGGCGTAATCGTTACTGCTTAACATCATGTTGGAATACCCTTGGGTAAAGTAAAGTAATGTCGTGTTGTTGCATAGTAGCACACCAGTATTGCATGATATTTTTTAATTATTGATTCTTACGTAAAAGGCACTACTCAATAATTATTACGGTAATTCTTGCTCAATATTTTATTTTATTGATTCAATAATTCTTTGCGTTGATATTTTATATTATTGTTGTTTCAATAATTGTCACTGCACAATATTTCCCATTATCAAATCAATAATTCATATTATTTGAATAATATTATTAGATAGTATTATTGGCAATGTCTAGAAAGTTTTGTCAAGGAGAGGTTTGGTCACCTAATTGTATGCGCCGATGGCGTAAATCTTTATCAAAAATCCCCTCTTTCTCGGAAACTACCGATTGTCATTATTGTGATTCTGTAATATTATTTGTGAATAATTAATTATTGATTTATATGATAAAAAAATATTTATTTTATGTAGACATAAATGATGGATAGGAATTTATTTTATGTGGTTATAAATGAAGGAATTAATGTTGAGGTGTTTTATTAGTATTTTTGTCGGAATGAAGGTATTAAAAATCAAATCAGTGTTCTTAAAGCTCTATTGCGTGAGTTATAATTTCAATCCAACCGTTGGATCGTTGTGATTTTTGGATATATTATACATATATAAGTTGAGTATATGTCCACAAATTTTGAACCGTTAAAAATTAACGTATGATTTGTTATGAATTTTATGAGATATTGAAAATCATCCGTTTGTAGATTTCAGATATTTTCTTTTTGGAATTTGGAAAAACTTAAAGCTACAAAGTTGTAGAGAATTCAATTTCGTATGAAATGGACATAAAATTCATATTTTTCTGATAAAAGGGCTATTTATTATGAGTTGTTGAAGTTTCAGAAATTAAAATGTTTTTATTAAAATTATGGGTGAGACCCACTTTTGTTTTTTATGGAAAATCTTTGCTGGAGTTCAATTGTGATGTGCTGAGTTTTTTCAAAAGAAGTGTTCTTTCAGAGATGGCGTGCAAAAAAATTTTTATTATTTTATTATTTAGTCTCCTATGTCGTTCTAGCATTTTCCTATAAATAGGCGCTTAAGTTATAATTGAAAATCACACCAGAATCAGAGAATTCTTCTTCTATAATCTTGAGCGTATTTCTTTCGAGTTTTAGAAAGCTTTGAGCGTAGAAAATAGTGAAAGTTTTCTTCAAGAATATCCCGGCTATACCAGTTGGAATACTCTTCTTTTCAAGGTAAGGGATGTTATTTTTGTTCAATATTCGCTTGAAATACTATTTTCTTCCATACTCTGTAGTATGTAAGTAATATTATTTCGTTTCAGATTTCGAATTCTATACTCGTTTTGTTAAAGTTTTGGCTTCTAAACTCCATGAAATTAGTAGAATATCCTTGTTATCTTTTCATGGAAATATTATTTTGAGCATTCTTGATTAAGTTTTAATTTTTTCATGCCGGAGTACTATTCACGGGGTTACTATTCCCGAAGTACTATTCATGGGGTACTATTCACTCGAGCACTATTCACCCGGGGTACTATTCATGATAAAAATTGATTCTTTTTCGGTCCAAATTATTTTTGGTACAATATTATTCTTGAATTTTATTCCACAAAGCAGTATCATGTTGACAATTTGGACGTTATTAATTTATGGATAAATTAAATTATAAATCTTTAAAAATTTATCCTTAAACTTGTTTTATTGAATTCTTATCATCCTCATGTTTATATTATGTTGAAAGTCATATGTGGCCTAGATGGACTTGGTATAATTATGACCAGGGATTATTCGGTATAATCATGACCGTAATGTTACAAATGATGTGGTAAAAGTCCTCATTGGCCCGTAGTGCATTGATGGACAATTTTTGGCATGATCATGACCATTGATGAATACAGGAATATCCTTGGCCCGTAGTGCATGGATAATTTGTGGTCATGATACTACAGAATATCATTGGTCGTAGTGCAGGGGTGATTCGATGATGTGGATTATTTATTAAGCCGAGTCTCAGCTATAAAATTGATGAAAAACCTTTTAAATCATAGAAGATAGTAGATTTTATGCTCTACTTAACTCTTCTAATGGATTACTTGTTCTGCTGCAGTTAAACTTGATGTTTGTTATATTTTATCAGTTTAACACTGTTGAAGGCTAACGATAAATTATTCTGCATTATCTTAGTCATAATATTTCTTACTGTGCTAGTTGAGCTCACCCTTTTGCTTTCATTATCCTCTTCAGGAAATGAGAACGTAGCCGGGACTAGTCGGGGAACGGAGTGACGGTCCAGATGATAGTATTAGTAGTCCTCACGATTCTATGAAATAGTGTGATAATAAATGTATTGAGGACTCCATTTGAGTTGAATACTTTCTAGAAGACAATATTCGTATTAAAACTCTCAGTTTATGTTTTGTCGTATTTTACACGACAGTTGTATTATTAAGTTGTATTTGAATTTTGTACCATATATTTGGCGAATCAAGATGGGTGATGTATACCTATTTTGGGGGCGTCACATCTACAATGTACAAAATGTAACTTATTTACACAATTTCTCATTTTTGACAACCTAAAATCAAGATACAAATATGCTAGACTAGACTCAAATAGATATATATGATGTAATTAACTATAATTGGCGTAATCAATGTTTTGAAAATCGAATTGGCCGGTTATATAAAAAATGGGTCATATGTTTGGTTCAATTTGGATTTATTATATTAGTTTGGTCAAAAGTACTGTAAAATTTGTCAAATTGACCTAATAGATCAGTTTTTATTTTTTTTAGTACCAATAATTTTTTATAATAAGATTAAACACTTTTTGTAATATTTGAGTACAATTTCATTATATCTAAGTTTATCAAAAAAAGAGATGTTCTAAAATTTTATTATTTATTCATTATATTTTTCTATATTTATGATGATGATTTCATTGGTTCTGAAACAACTCGGGTCAAATCCCAAGTCGTGACCCAATAATATCTTTTTGAATCATCTTAGTCCACCACCCAAAAGGTCATGACTTGAAGATACTACTATGGATCCGGTTATCATGAAGTTATTTTGTTGGTAAGTTGGTCAATTGACCAATAGAATACTGACACACATACAACTTCGCATGCGTGTCAGTATTTTATTGGTCAATTGACCAACTTACCTCAAAATAAACTTCATACTAACCACTTCCGGTAGGGTTATTTATTTCCTTTTTTGCAGATAAATTTTTTCTTATCTTTTGATGTGGAATTGGGGTATTACACGTTCAATAATGATTCGAACACATGAGTAAGAATGATCCATCCATCTAATAATTTTTTTGGTTGGATGATAGATAGAACATTGGATGTTATGTTTATATAGTAAAAGAAAAAAGAAAAAAAATTAAAAAACTAATCAGTAAATCCTACGTCATATCGAGCAAAATAAATAATTAGTATTAAGATCCTAATGATAAAAAGTTCAAAATGTAATAAAATAGTTCGAAATTATAAAACTGAAAAAAAAAACTCATTGAAGGAGTTCAAATTTGACCTAAATCAGAGTTTGCCCAAATTTGACTTGCAGTGATTTGACTTCTGGCGATCCAAGTGCTCCATATCTGGATCTGGTTAGCATGAAGTTTATTTTTTGGTAAGTTGGTCAATTGGCCAATAGAATGCTAACACACATAGAGCCTCGCGTGCGTGTCAGTACTTTATTGGCCAATTGACCAACTTATCCAAAAATAAACTTAATGTTAACCACTTCCTCCAAATCTATATTGACAGTCGTGCAAAAATTAGTTGTATTCATATAACTAAAGAGTTGTATTGATATAGTTACATAGTTGCTTTCCGGTGGCCTTTGTTATTCATATTACATATATTATATAACTGTAAATCTTTATTTTTATAAATGCAACTTACACTTTTATAGAACTGCCTAATAAAAGGCTAAAAAGCAAAGAGTTTAACTCATGAATGAATGAATGATCATGGAGATTGTCTAATTCACGCATAATCGAAACACAAAGAGTTTACTAAAGTAAATTCTAAAATCATAAACTGAACTTTACGAGGAAAACAATATAATATCAATGGTAAAAGATAAAAATAATTAATAAAAAAATCCTTCAACTCACAAGTCGGGCTTTTACGGCTAAAGAATTTCTATACATATGAAAACAAACTCCTAATAAGTAACTAATTAATATGGCAAGAAAGTCCTTAACTAATAGGTAACAACTCAAATACGTAATATCATAAAAGATTTGTTTTCTACTAAAACAGTATTACCTTAAAGAACAAACCTATCTAAAAACAAGATTAATTAAAATAATTAATATTCAAGCCAATCCGACCTTCCCACAGTCATGACGCCATTTCTAAAGAACTTCCAATCTCTTGAAGACATGACGCCATTTTCGAATTCGGAGACCTTTCCCGAAGTCGATTGAACTCCGCTCTTCGGGAATTATCTCAGCTCTTCAAGAATTATGGTCATTTCCTTGAACCAGTTCTCCCTCCTCGTTCCTATCTAACTCTACTTCAAAATCCAAAGCTAGTTGTCCTACATCAGTCCTTCCCACTTGAAAAGAACTCGACCTCGAGTTATAATCTGGATAAAGCAAAATATCTTCACAAAACTCATAAAGGTCAAATACATTGAAAGTACGAGAGATGCTCAATTCGGCAGTCAACCACATAGGCATTATCATTAATCTTCTTAACCACCTTGTACGAACCATACTTCCGTGGTTTCAACTTGTTATAAGATCCGACTGGAAACCTTTCCTTACGCATAAACACCATAACTTGATCACCCTCATCAAACAATTTCGGACGCCTCTTGACATCTGTTACAGCTTTATACTTTGCATTCTTCTCCTCCAACCTAGCTTTCACTTTAGCCTGAACATCTCGAACTTGCTCAACAAAGTTTTCGACAGCAACACTAGTTCCAACAACCTTAGAAAGATGTGCCAGGTCTAACGCATGTGTTAGGAGGCTGTCGATACACTAAAGTAAAAGGAGATTTACAAGTAGCAGTATGAGCTGCATTATTATATGCGAACTCAGCTTGAGCCAATGCCACATCCCATTGTTTTGGCTTATCTCCACAAATTAATACTCTGAATCAAATTTCCTTGCGTTCGGTTCAGATTCTCAGTCTTTCCATCAGTCTGTGGATGTGCAGTGCTACTGGACTTCAATGTAGTATCCATTTGCCCCCATAATGTGATCCAAAAATGGCTAAGGAACTTCGAATCCATATCAGAAGTGATAGACTGAGGAACCCCATGTAAACGAACCACTTCTCGAAAAAATAACTGAGCTATATGAGATGCGTCAGATGTCTTTTGACAAGGAATGAAATGCCCCATCTTATAGAATCAGTTAATCACAACAAACACAGAGTCCACCCCCCGTTGAGTCTGTAGAAGACCTAAATCAAAATATGTCGACAGATCCCCCCAAATAGCACTCGGTACTGGCAGATGCATGTAAAGACCTGTGTTTTGAGCTTGACTCATAGCAGTCTGACAAACATAGCTCTTGCGAACCAAACTACCTAATTCGCATTTTAACTTTGGCCAATAATACCGTTTGGCTAATCCACTGATGGTCTTATCATATCCCAAGTGACCACTTAACCCTTCTCCATGTAATTCTAGAATCAGTTTCTCTCTCAAAGAACCCCAAGGAATACATAATTTATTTCCATGAAACTCTCCCTCTGTTTGTTTTTTAACACATTTCTCCCATACTTTAGCAAAATCTTCATCTTCTGAGTACAAATCTTTTAGAAACTCAAACCCAATAATCTCTTGTTGCATAGTGACCAACAAACTTGCACGCCAGCTCAATGTGTCTGTTACCTTATTTAGAACACCAGATTTGTGCTTTCGAATAAAAGGAAATTTTTCCAAAAAGGTTGCCCACCGAGCATTCATATTACTCAAGCTCCTCTGACTATTCAGGTACTTCAAAGCTTAATGATCAGTGTACAGAATAAATTCACGCTGAATCAGATAGTGCTCCCAATGTTTTAGTGCTTGAATAATAGCATAAAACTCTTGGTCATACGTACTCCATTTTCGTCGCGCATCACTGAGTTTTTCACTAAAAATGCCATTGGTTTCTTCTCTTGGGACAAAACTGCTCCAACTCCAATTCCGCTAGCATCACACTCCACCTCGAACAGCTTCTCAAAATTGGGTAAAGAAAGAACAAGAGTAGTACACAACTTCTCTTCAATGACTGCAAAAGTTGTTTATGCTGCTTCTCCCTATCGAAATTTATCCTTCTTTAAACACTCGGTAATGGGTGCCATAATGCTACTAAAATCTCTAATAAATCGATGATAAAACGTTGCCAACCCATGAAAACTTCTCACCTTACATACTATTTTAGGAGTAGGCCAATCACGTAAGGCTCTCACCTTTTCTTCGTCAACCATGATACCCTCCGAACTGACCACATATCTAAGGAATAACAATCGTTCGGCCAGTTAGCTACACTTCTTAAAGTTAATGAAGAGCTTATTTTCGAACAACACCTCTAGCACAACCCAAAGGTGCTCCATATGGTCTTCCTCGTTCTGACTATAAATTAGTATGTCATCAGAATAAATGACAACATATCTTCCAATGAAAGGTCGTAATACCTGATTCATAAGTCACATAAAAGTACTAGGTGCATTGGACAATCCGAACGTCATGACCACCCACTCGTAGAGTCCATCCTTCGTTTTGAAAGTTTTTTTCCATTCATCTCCAAGTTTGATTTGAATCTTATGATATCCGCTTTGTAGTTCTATTTTGGAGAACAACTTTAAACCTCTAACATATTTAACATATCATCCAATCACGGAATTGGGAAGCATTATCTGACAGTTATCTTGTTAATCGCTCAGTTATCAACTCACATTCTCTAACTGCCATCTTTCTTTGGGACCAATAATGCGGGAACTGCGCATGGACTAATGCTCTCTCGAATAAATCCCTTCATTAGTAATTCTTCCACTTATTCCTATAATTTTTGGTTTTCCTTAGGACTCATCCGATAATGTGGCAAATTAGGCAAACTTATTGTCAGAATTAAATCAATGTGATGTTAAATATCCCTTAGTGGTGGAAGGTTATTTGGTAAATGGTCAAACACCAACTCACTAAAATCATCTAAAAGGGATTGCACCTTTTTGGGTAACACAATTTTCTGTTTTTCCTTCTCTTCTACCACTAGAGCTCGCACCACGACAACATGTACCTTTTGTGCCTCCTTAATTTTCGACTCCAAATCAGTTATCGAAGTGATTAAAGATAGAAAAAAATGCTCTTCTTTAGGGTGCTTAGTTGTGCTACCACCTGAATTTTGTTTTGGAACCATTGCGATCTTCCTGCCACCCCAATTGAAAATAAATACATTGTCGTGCCCTTTATAAGTGACATCCATATCAAATAGCCATGGTCGTCCCAATAACAGGTGACTAACATCCATGCCAACTACATCAAAGACCACCTCGTCTAGGTAGTGTTGTCCGATCAAAATAAGGATTTAGCACACTTCAGTCACGTTCACCTTAGGTCCTTTTTGGATCCACCCAATTACATAGGGCTTCGGGTGTTTTTCTACACGCAGTTTCAGGTGTTCTAACAATTTTTTTGACACTAAATTCTCACAACTTCCACTGTCCACAATTAAATCACAAACCATCCCTTGAACGCTGCAGCAAGCCTTAAAAATATTGTTTCTTTGCGATTAATCTTCTAACTTTGTTGAGCACATGACTCGCTGGATCACACAATTTGCATGCTCTGCATGTTCTTCTGTTATTTCTGCACCAACCAAGAATTCATCCATATCTGTTCCTTCTTCGGCATCCTCATCATCCTCTCCAACTACCACGAAATTCACTAGTTTCCTCGTTGGACACTCATTTAAGTGATGGCCTGGTTGGCCGCACCAGTAGCACTTTAAACCACCTGATTTAGCATATGGGTTTGGCGTACGTGGGGCTTCCCTTGTAGTTGATGTTGTTGGTCGCGTTTCAATTGGAATATTAGTGGGTCCCGAACCTCCTTGTAACTTATATGCGCTAGCTTTAGACTAATTCTTTCCTTCATTGGGTGAAAATCGGTTTCTGTTCAACCACATTATTTGACGCCCCAAAAATAGGTATACACAACCCATTCTGAGTCGCCAAATACATGATACATAATTTAAATACAACTTCATTTATACAACACTACAAAACGTAGTTGAGAGTTTTAACGCGAATATTGTCTCGTAGACAATATCCAAACTCAAATGGAGTCCTCATTACATTTATTATCACACTATTTCATAAAATAGTGAGGACTACTATAGCCACCATCTCAAACCATCACTCTGTTCCCCGACTAGTCCCAGCTATATTCTCATTTCCTGAAGAGAACAATGAATGCAAAGGGTGAACTCAACTAGCCTAGTAAAGAATATTATGACTAAAATAATGCATAATAAATTATCGTTAGCCTTCAAAAGTGTTAAACTGATAGAATACAATAGACAACAAGTTTAACTGCAGCAGAACAAACAATCCTTTAGAAGAGTCAAGTAGAAAATGATATCTACTATCTTCTATGATTTAAAAGTTCATCATCAATATTTTATTGCTGTAACACAGCTCAATAAATAATCCACATCATCGAATTATCCATGCACTACGGACCAAGGATATTCGTTAGTATCACATCCACGAATTATCCATGCACTACGGGCCAAGGATATTCATTATAATCACCAATGGTCATTATCATGCCAACAATTGTCCATCAATACACTACGGGCCAATGAGGACTTTTACCACATCATTTATAACATTACAGGTCATGATTATACCGATACATAATTCATAGTCATAATCATACCAATCAACAGTCCATCTATGCACTACGGGCTAAAGATGACTTTTATCACAATATAAGCATGAGGATGATGACAATGATATAAGCATCAATCAAACGAAATCAAGGATAAATATTAAAGATTTTTAATTTATCTAGAGTTTAAAAATGTCCAAATTGTCAACATGGCAACTTCTTTGTGGAGAAAAATTCAAGAATAATATTCATGTATCAAAAATAATTTGGACAGAAAAGAAATTATTTTTTGTCGTGAATAGTACCCCGGGTGAATAATACCTAAGTGAATAGTACTTCATGAGTAGTACCCCATGAATAGTACTTTATGAATAGTGTCGTACGTATAAATAGTGTCGTATGTATGAATAGTACCCATGAATAGTACTCCGACATAAAAAGATTACAATTTAACAAGAATGTTCAGAAAAATATTTCAGTGGAACGATACTATATAAAACCAAATTTCAAGGATATTCTACTAATTTCAAGGAGTATAGAAGCAATACTTATCAACATAAGTGTAGAATTAGGAATATGAAACGAAATAATATTACTTACATACTACAGAGTTGAAAGTAGTATGCACACAAGCCAAACATATTTGATGATAAAGCATATACTTTGAAACAATCTTATTCATTTATTAATAAAAAGTATTAATTTATTAAAGGCTTTTAATTATCTACATGATGCTTTTTTATAATATGTGATAAACCCATAGTTTTAAGCAATGCTTTTAGAATAATGATGATGATCATTCTAATGAGATCTAAATTCTTAGAAAGCTTAAAACTAAAATAGTTCCCAATCATTGGATTACTAAATTGGGGATTAGTGAATCCGAATAGATTGGTACATACGTTGCTTGCTCATTGGATGAGGATGATTGATCTCATGATCATTTGTGTGGAGACACTAAAGCAAGTATGTAGGTGCTTATCGGAGAATAAGTTCATCGAACGTGGCTCGCTAAGGAATACCTAATGGAGTTTTACTTGCTGTCGTCAAGAGGAATTCTCAGTAGTGATAGTAAGTACAAGTAATCCTTGGACTTGAGATCATCATAGTATCTTGTGTATGATGAGTTATACTTTGACTTATTCCTTAAGACCCTTAGGGTATATCAAAGGGTATGCTTGGGTATAACAAGTCAGTATACGGAGATAATATATGATCAATAAAGAATCTACCACTTCTAATAAAAGAAGAGAAATGTCCTATGTGATTCGATAAATGACAACCCAAGAGTCCTTGGTTAAGGCGAATGAAATTAGAAAGGAGTTTCTAATTTGCATTATTTGAGTTGTGCATTTAAGAGTCGAAATACATATAATTAAATAAAATAAGACTTGACAAAGAATTCCATGCCTTATATTTAATTGGGACATTGTATGGTGGAAGGATTGAATTATACTGAGAACTATTTACTCAAAGGTTCTTTTTAATGATTAATGTTGAAATCTATATTATCCGGAAAGTCGCTGATCGCTAGGAGGCTTATCCCTATCAGAGAATAAATATTATTTATTTAAATAAATTAATTGTTTAATTTATTTATTTAAATAAGATTAGAATTGTTCTAATTGATTTATTCACAACCGGTTTAATATGGAGAACCTAAAGGGTCACACCATAAAAGGAAGAATAATTATTTAAGAAGTTAATGGCATAATCGTAATAATATAAATATGTATATTTAATTTAATCTATGGTGATAGAATAAATTAAATAGCTTAATATTTATTATTTAATATTTTAGAAATATTAAATATAAATTAATAAGAGGAGTCTTATTAATATTATTACAATTATTATTATTTTAATTTCTAAAAGAGTTTAGGAATTAATTTAATATAAGTACTCTCATTTATTCCTAATTGGATTAGGAAGGAAAATTAGTTAAAGGAGTTTAATTAATTATCCCTAATAAGATTAGGGAGCTTAATTAATTAAAAGAATTTAATTAATTAAATAAATCCCAATTCCTTAATTGTCAAGGTGGGTTGCCCACATCTATAAATAAGAGGAGTCTTATTATGGGTGGTGGTGTGGTTATTGACTTTTACAACTACGTAATAATTCCAATTTGTTGGAGAGTACGCCCTTTCTATAGAGATAGAAAACTAGGGTTGAGCCAATACCCCTTCTTCTTGAAAATTCTTTTTCCTTGGTGGATCACCTCTAGAGGCCAAACATTTGGGTGGCTAACATTGATCATAGGAAGGAATCAAACCCGGTGAATTCAAGTTGAACGCGAAAGGATTTGGAGGTGAACTTGTACCTGAGGAAGCTCGATCTTCAAGGGTATGATTTTATTCTTTATCTTTTCGTTTAATTAATAATTGTGCATAAAGGGTGATCCGGGTATATGGTTTGTAAAATTTTTAAACTCTGATTTTACACGTTTTCGCACTTTTTATGCAATTTGATTGTGTTCTTGAATATTACAAACCTAACAAGAGTATGGAAGAAAATATTATTTCTTACGAATATTGAACAAAAATAATATCCCTTACGACTATTGAATGAAAATAATATTCCTTACGAATACTAAACGAAGATAATATTCCTTACGAATATTGAACGAAAATAATATTCCTTACGAATATTGAACGAAAATAAAATTCCTTACGAATACAAAAAATAATATCGTAAGCGAATATGAAATAAATAATACCCCTTACCTTAAAAGAAGAGTATTTCTGACTGGTAGGGCAGAGATATTCTTGAAAAAAACTTATACTATTTTCTACGCTCAAAGCTTCCTTACACTCAAAAGAAATACGCTCAATATTATAGAAGAAGAATTCTCTGATTCTGGTGTGATTTTCATTTCTAAACTAAACATCCTATTTATAGGAAAATGACATGATACTTGATAAGTGGATTTTATATCCGCGAATCGATGTCCATTTTAAGCATAATCATTGTTATTTCGTTGCGTTCATGTTCATTCTTACTTGTTTCTTGTTATTTCGTGTGTAGGGAGGTTGGTGTGGCGAATGATGAGAAAAGGAGGTATTTGGAGCATAATTGGAGCAAATTTGGAAAATGGCCGAAGTCAGTTAACAATAGCCATACCACGGCGGGCCTAATTGTTAACTTATACACCCACGGGCTGGGGTCCCGATTGGCAAATCCTATTCTAAGTTTAACTCTGCTTTGGGACTTGGGAATTAGACTTTGTATGTCACATGGACTCTAATATACATGGGATTTCGGCCAAGACTTTATGTGGGATATATATGGCTCAACAAACAACGAATTAATCATCATGCAAAGCAACTAACGAAGATTGATCATAGATTTTCATAGAGAGCAACGGAGTGAAGATTTTGAAGAACGATCGTATTGATTGCGGATTGAGACTAAAGTGAAGGGTGTTCTGCATTATTCTTCTACTCTAGTTTATTTCTAAAATTGAGAAGATGTTATCTTTGATTTATTCAGTTTTTATTTCATTTATTATGAACTAATTACTTTTTAGGCTTAAGACGGATCTTTAAGTGGAACGATGGTTATGTAATTTTTGATTTCAGTTAAATAAGCTATTATCCGGTTTATCTATATTAATTTGAGCGTCAATTTATGAATTGCCTGATCAACGATTCTTTGTAGACTTGTATGAATTCGAGAGATGAAATACAGTCTAGACTTAATTAATATAGCATGTGTTCTTGATTTATGTGAATAAACAGAATCTTGATGAATGTTAGGGTAGAGATATGCTTGACATCGCATGTAATCAAAAAAAGAACTTGAACTTCAACCTTCTTTAATTGTAATTCACATAGAGATATAGTGAGTTAGTTAATTAAGGTGTTTAACGTAATTCTATCTTAATTGTGGATTTGGGTTAATACGGTATTAGTGCTTCCAGAGGTGGCTAGTTCTACATACGTGTTCTTGATTGATAAACTGAGATAGTGAATAAAAATGGAATAAAGGTGTAATAATCTGAGTGATGCTTAGAGTGAAGTCGAAAGCCTAATTCTCCATTATTTGTTTGAAAATTCAATTTTTAACGTTTATTGATTGTGTGGTGATTTTAATAGTTTTAATACTGTTAGTTACAAACTGGAAATTGATTAGTTTAATAAAATTAGGATTAATAGAAAATTGGTAATTGTGAGGTTTAAATTCTTACTAAGTCTGTGAGGGAACGATACTCTACTTACTATTATATTACTTGTTGACCCCATATACTTGTGTGTTGTGCGTAACTAAATTTTACCCAACAATACTATTTAGAAAATAAAATCACAGACTGCACAGTAGAAGAAAAAAAAATCACGAACGTTTACGGACGAAACTTTTAAAATTTTTGATTTTACTATGCAGCACTATGCAAATACTATGCAGTACTATGCAATAATAAAATATTCTAATAAAACGAAAACTTTAAATAAAATATAATATATATATATATACCCTACCTTATACGGCATATATATATATATATATAATAAAACAAAACTGAGATAACTTTCTCCCAACGATTTTGAAAAATGAGTAAGTGTGGGTCCATGTAATAAGCCAAATTTATAACAAATACTTCATAAAAAACCCCTCTATTTATCTCAAATCACTTGGCTTCTCAAAACACATTTTTAATAACATTTATTCATCATTAATATTAAAACTCGTAATATTAACAACCAGATCATTCCCAGGAAAGAAGAGTCTTTCCGATAAGGATTTTTCCTTATTAGCGCGCAATTAGGTGACCAAACTCATTTCCTCGACAAAATTTTCTAGACATCGTCAATAATGCAAATAATAATATGAATAAATTTGTCGTCTCATTTATTGATTTAATAATATAAAATATTATACAGATGATAATGTGATAATAATTGAATAAAACTGAGTGACTTCTCACGTAAGCATCAATAATCAAAGATAATGTGCAATACCGTGTGCTACTATGCAACCACGCGTATTACTTTACTTTTATCATCGGGTATTTCAATAGTTTAACGGTAAAACTTTTGCTATTATTTTTATAAAAAGTTATTTCTGTCATTTTCTAACTTCGACAGTAATTCCGTTGTGGGGTCCCCACCAATAATTGTGTCGTCGTACGAATATTCCCTGATAAAACGAATATTCCCCGACCAAACGAATATTTTATGACAACTTGCTTACTTTGCAAAATTTGTAAATATTACCCACAATTATAACATTATATCAAATCCACACCTTGATATTCAAAAAGATATTTGGAGAAAATTAAATCTTTATTCTTAAAAGTTGGGGTCTTATAACATCCCCTTCTTATGAAATTTTGTCATGGAAATTGGTGTATGTACCTGGTATGTTGAAGAGGAGAGGATACATTTGTGACACCCCCAAAATAGGTATACATCACCCATTCTGAGTCGCCAAATACGTGGCACATAAATCAAATATAAACTTCTTTTATACAATACGACAACAGTGTAGCTTAGAGTTTTTACACGAATATTATCTCATAGGCAGTATTCAAACTCAAATGAAGTCCTCATTACATTTATTATCACACTATTTCATAAAATAGTGAGGACTACTATAGCCACCATCTCGAACCGTCACTCTGTTCCCCGACTAGTCCCGGCTAGATTCTCATTTCCTGAAGAAAACAATGAAAGTAAAAGGGTGAGCTCAACTAGCCCAGTAAGAAATATTATGACTAAGATAATGCAAAATAAATTATCGTTAGCCTTCAACAATGTTAAACTAATAAAATACAATAAACATCACGTTTAACTGCAGCGGAACAAGCAATCCATTAGAAGAGTCAAGTAGAACATGATATCTACTATCTTCTATGATTTAAAAAGGTTTTTCATCAACTTTATCACTGAGACTCGGCTTAATAAATAAATCAAATCATCGAATCATCCCTGCACCATGGCCAAGGATATTCATGTAATCAATAATGGTCATGATTATACCGAATAATCCCTGGTCATAATCATACCAACAACTGTCCATCAATGCACGACAGGCCAATGAGGACTTTTACCACATCATTTGTAACATTACGGGTCATGATTATACCAAATGATCCCTGGTCATAATCATACCAATCAACAGTCCATCTATTCACGTAAGCCAAAAATGACTTTCATCATAATATAAGCATGAGGATTATGACAATGATATAAGAATTCAATTAAAAGAAACAAAGGATAAATTTTTAAAGATTTATAATTTAATTTATCCAGAATTCAATAATGTTCAAATTGCCAACATGATACTGCTTTGTGGAGTAAAATTCAAGAATGATATTGTATCAAAAATGATTTGGACAAAAAAGAAATTAATTTTTGTGATGAATAGTACCAAGGTGAATAGTACCCCGTGAATAGTACTTAGGGAATAGTACCATGTGAAAAGTACTTTGTGAATAGTATTCATGAATAGTACTTTATGAATAGTACTTTGTGAATAATACCCTTGAATAGTACTTTTGTGAATAGTACCATATAAATGAATAGTACTCATGGACGCGATTCTCTACATTTAAAAGCTTAAAATTTAACAAGAATGTGCAGAAAATATCCTTGTGAAACGATACTAGATGAAACGTAAATTTCAAGGATATTATACTAATTTCACATAGTATAGAAATAATACTTTATCAAAATGAGGGTATAATTAGGAATACGAGACGAAATAATATTACTCACATGTGACGCCCCCAAAATTAGGTATACATCACCTATCTTGAGTAGCCAGATATATGGTACAGAATTCAAATACAACTTAATAATACAACTGTCGTGTATAATACGACAAAACATAAACTGTGAGTTTGAATACAAACACTGTCTACTAGAGAGTATACAAACTCAAAAGAAGTCCTCATTATAATTATTGTCACACTATTTAATAGAATAGTGAGGACTACTAATATTATCATCTGGTCCATCACTCCGTTCCCCGACTCGTCCCAGCTATATTCTCATTTCCTAAAGAGAACAGTGAAAGAAAGGGTGAGCTCAACTAGCCCAGTAAGAAATATTATGACTAAGATAATGCGTAATAAATTATCATTAGCCTTAAACAAAGGTTAAACCGATACAATATAACAAACATCAAGTTTAATCAGCAATGAACCAAAGAATCCATTGAAGAGTCAAGTAGAGAATAAAATCTACTATCTTCTATGATTTAAAAGGTTTTTCATGACTTTTATCGCTGAGACTCAGCTTAATAAATAATCCACATCATCCCTGCACTACGGCCAATGATATTCATTAGTATCACCACCACAAATTATCCATGCACCACAGCCAAGGATATTCGTGTTTTCATCAATGGTCATGATCATGCCAACAACTGTCCATCAATGCACTACGAGCTAATGAGGACTTTTACACATCATTTGTAGTATTACGGTCATGATTATACCGAATAATCCCTAGTTATAATCATACCGAGTCCATCTATGCACTAAAGGCCACAAATGACTTTCAACATAATATAAACATGAGGATGATGATAATGATATAAGAATTCAATAAAACAAGTTCAAGAATTAATTTATCTAGGAACTAATAACGTCCAAATCGTCAACATGATACATCGCTTTGTAGAGTAAAATTCAAGAATGCTCGTAAGAATATTTCCATGAAAAGATATCGGATGAAGCGCAAAATATCAATGATATTCCACTAATTTCATGGAGTATAGAAGTCAAAACTTTAACCAACAAGAGTATAATAACGAATGGAATAACAAAAGAAATCACCATGCATGCGATATCAGATGCATAGACAAAGTTATTCCAATAGAATAATAAGTAATCTAACCAATTCAAAGTAATTTCATGCACCGGCTGTGATGTTCCAACAAAATAATATAGATGAAACCAGTCCCAAGAAAAAGCATGCATGTGATATTCCAAATGTAATAATAATAAAGATTTTAACCAGTCCCATGAAAACGCATGCATGTGATGTTCCAATGTAATAACAATAAAGATTTAAACCAGTCCCACCAGAAACGCATGCATGTGATATATCCAACAAAATAATAATAAAGACGGAATAATAGAGGAATGTCACCAAGTATAGGTAGTCCACAGATATCTTTGTTATTCCAAAGTAATAATAAAGAATGGAATAATGTAAGTTCTCTTCATGAATACAAAAGAAATAATACCCCTTACCATAAAAGAAACTGAATATAAGAGTAGAGAAGTAGCAGAATACTTTTCTATAGTTTCTTTATAATTTCTCTCTCTAGAGTTTCAGTGAATTCGTAAGAAATAATGAAGGAATAAGCTTCTATTTATAGAAGAATGGATCGTATAAGTAACTAATTCATGAACGGTCCAGATTGATTTACTTTTAAACTAGACGGTCCAGATTTAAAGCAAAATCTTTTAAATAAAATATAATATATTCTATTTTCATAAAAACAAAACTTATAAAATATATATATATTTTTATAACCTTTGCCTTTCGGCAAAGGCTTACTAATCATCCACTTGATTTTGCTGACAAACTCCTCCATAAAAAAAACCAACTCACACATTTAATATACATATATATATTCCACTGTCAACTTTTTCGAATATATATATATATATATAAATATATATATATATATATATATATCATACCCACCATCTTCATTTTTTCTTCTTTACAAACACACGTATCCACATGCACATACATCACATTCACACACGTATAATATATATATATATATATATATATGTTGTATAATCTTCTACCGATTATTTTGAAAAATCGGGTAAATGGGTGTCTATAAAATAAGCAAAAAGCGAAAGTGACTTCTCACGTAAGCATCAATAATCAATACCGTAAAGCATCTTAAACTACGCCAGACATCAGTACTTTTTACACACCGTGTGTTTCAACATAGCTAACGAAAAACTTCCGTCGTTATTTTCATAAAAGTATTTTTGTCGCTTTCTCAATCCGACAATAATTCCGTTGTGGGGACCACCAATGATTGTGCCGTTGTACAAATATTCCCTGTTAAAACGAATATTCCCCAACCAATCGAATATTATATAACAACTTGCGTACTTTGCAAAATTTGTGAATATTACCCACAATTATAACATTATATCAAATTCATTCCATAATATTCAAAAATGATATTTATAGAAAATTCATCTTTATTTATAAAAGTTGGGGTCTTACAACCTCCCCTTCTTATGAAATTTCGCCCTCGAAATTAGGGTACGTACCTGGTATGTCGAAGAGGTAAGGATACCTTGATTTCATTTTAGATTCTAACTCCCAAGTCATTTCCTCAACATCGTGGTTTCTCCACAAAACTTTGACTTGAGGTATAACCTTGGAGCGTAGAATATGTTTCTTCTTATCCAAGATTTGAACAGGAACCTCTTCATACGTCAAATCTTTCCTATTTCATCCAGCTTCTAACTCAATAATGTGGTTCGAGTCTTTCACATATTTACGTAATATGGATATGTGAAAAACGCATGAACACGAGACATACTTAAGCAGAAAAGCGAGTCTATAGCCCACGCCCCTACTCGATCGAGGATTAAAATGGGCCATGAATCGAGGATTGAGCTTTCCTCTATTTCCAAATCTCGTAACTCCTTTCCACGGAGCAACTCGTAATAACACATGATCTCCTATATCAAATTCCACGCCCTTTCGATGAAGATCAAGATAACTCTTTCACGATCTCTTGTGAGGTTTTTATACGTTGCCGGATCGTTTGAATCTTTTCCGTAGTCATACGTACCAACTCCGGTCCCAACAACGTTGCTTCACCCACCTCATCCCAGCATACTGGAGAACGATCTTCCATACAACACCGCAAATGGAGCCATGTCAATACTTGCTTGATAACTGTTGTTGTAGGAAAACTCCACCAGTGGTAAGAACTTATCCCAACTTCCCTTGAAGTCAAGGACACAGAGTCTTAATAGATCTTCAAGAGTTTGAATATTCCTCTCCGACTGTATGTCCGTCTGAGGATGATATGCCGAGCTAAAACGCAATTCTGTGCCCATAGTTTTCTGCAAACTAACCCAAAATCGTGAAGTGAATCTTGGGTCTCGATAAGAAACTATGGATACTGGCATACCATGCAGTCTTACAATCTCGTTTATGTACATACGAGCAAGATGTTCAAGTGTATAAGTTTCTCGACAAGAAGAAATGAGCGACTTGGTCAATCTATCAACAATGACCCAAATCACATCTATACCTTGAGAAACCTTAGGAAGACCGGTAATGAAATCCATGGTAATGTGCTCCCACTTCCATTCTGGAATTTCAAGTGGTTTTAATGGACCTTTTGGTACTTGATGCTCCGTTTTAACTCGTTGACAAGTTAGACACCTTGAGATAAACAAATATTATCTCTCTCTTCATATCGCTTCCACCAAAATGTATGGCGAAGATCATGATACATTTTGGTACTCCTGTGATGGATTGCAAACGCAAGTTGTGCGCCTCCATCATGATTTTATACTTTAAATCGTGGTCGTTAGGAACACAAAGTCCGGAGTTGACTCAAGTATTCCTTTTCATCGATTCTTGCTTCCTAAGATAGCACCTTCTTGCACTTTCTTCTTCATACGCATCACTCTGTGTCTATAGCTTGAGCAACTTTAACTTTATCGATTAAAGATGGTTCTACTCATATATTCGCCATCATCACATGGGTCCTTGGAGTCTTTAACTCTATCTCCATCCTTTGCAAGTCACACAAAATGGGCCTTTATATTGACAATATCGCACTCAGATTTGCATATGATCTTCTACTCAATGCGCCGCCTACCACGCTTTGCTTTTCCAGATGGTATTGATGGTATGATCATAATCTTTCATCAGTTCAAGCCAACGCCATTGTCGCACGCGTGAGTTCCTTTTGAGTGAAGAAATATTTGAGGCTTTTATGATCCAGAAAGATCTCAACCTTCTCCCCATACAAGTAATGCCTCCAAATTTTAAGTGCGAAGACAACAAATTAAAACTCGAGATCATGAGTAGGATAATTCCTCTCATATTCTTTGAGTTGTCTTGAGTCATAGGCTATGACTTTCCCATGCCCTTTGCACATCCTAACCTTTTGCCTCAAGCATCATCAGAGATGACAAATCCTCCAAGCCGATGGTATTGTCGAAATGGTGTGCAAATGAGTCTCCTCTTAAGTCCTTGAAAACTCTTCTCACATTCTTCGCTCCAATCGAACTTTGTATCTTTTCCGAGTCACCGAGTTAATGGAGTAGCGATTCGAGAAAATCCTTCCACGAATCTCCGATAATAACCAGCTAAACCGAGAAAGCTACGTACTTTGGTCACTGATTTAGGTTGCTCCCAGATTTGAATAGCTTCAATCTTTGTCGGGTCAACAGATATTCCATGACTTGATACTACGTGCCCAAGGAATGCTACTTTCTCAAGCTAGAACTCGCATTTCTTCAACTTGGCATAAAGCTTGTATTCACGAAGTTTTTGGAGTGTTAGCCTCAAGTGTTGCTCATGATCTTCACGGCTTTTGGAATAAATAAGGATGTCATCAATAAAGACGACCACAAAGTGATCCAAATATTCCTCAATACTCGGTTCATCATATCCATGAAGGCAAAGAAGAGCATTAGTCAATCCAAAGGACATGACTAGAATTCATAATGCCCATACCGAAGTTCGAAAAGCCGTCTTTGGAATGTCATCGGCTCTAATCTTCAATTGGTGATATCCGAACGAAGATCAATCTTTGAAAAGAATTTGGCTCCTTGCAATCGGGTCAAACAGTCATCAATACGTGGGTAATGGGTACCTATTTTTGATGGTGACATGATTCAACTCCCGATAATCAATACAAAGTCGCATACTCCCATCTTTCTTCTTCACGAATAGAAAGAGAGCACCCCAAGGAGAAGTACTAGGGACGAATAAAGCCAATGTCTAACAATTCCTGCAGTTTGGGTCTTTAACTCCTCAAGTTCAATAGAGTCATTCAATATGGGGCTTTGAAATGGGTTTTGTACCGGGTTCAAGGTCGATACAAAATTTAATTTCACGCCTGGGGGTAGGCCAGAAGTTCTTCGTGGGAATACGTCAGAAATTTATTAACAATAGAAATATCATTCAAAACTGACGTATTTTTGTTTAGATCCGTGACATGAGCTAAAAAAGCTTGACATCCGTTTTTCAATAAATGAATAGCTTTATGGCTTGAGATGACCGTGATTGATTTTAATGGTTTGGTCGTTTGAATTCGCATAATAGGTTGATTAGGAATATGAAAGCTAAAAACCTTACGAAAATAATCAATTTTTGCATGATGAATAGTTAACCAATCAATCCCTAGAATCACGTCAAATACAAGTATTTTCAATGAAATAAGATCGACAGTAATGTGAGGGTACCGATTTGAACCAAACAAGACTTATAAACAAAGGGATATAATGAAGGTTTCTCCCAATGGAGTTTCCACGAGATAAGTCAAAGTCTAATTTCTCCTGAGTCAAATTTAATCGCTGAGCGCAAGTAGAGAAATAAAAGAATGGGTAGAACCCAGATCAAATAGAGTATAGACTTCGCTAGAGTTTATGATAAGCTTACCCGTGATGACCTTATTCGGGTTCCTTGCTTTCTGGAGGTCACAACAAACGCCTCCATCAGACTACCGGATTTTGTCTTTTTCTCGGGACGTACCTTTAGTGCCTCCATCCTAGTTGAACTTGTCTTCTGTGAACGATAAAATCGGCCTAAGTGACCTTCTTTTCCACAATTATAACATGCTTTGACTGGCATCGCATAGCTTTGACCGATGTGTCCCTCCCTCCGCATTTGAAGCATATGATAGGTGGTCGCTTCTCCTTCCTTAACAACGGTGTCTTTGTGTTGACGCCTTTCCATCATTATTGAATCTCCTCTTCTTGAAATGTCCATTCTTATTGCTTTGACCACGATTACCACCAAGTGGTTACCATTTCGCCCGTTGATTCCTCCACGCTTGTTGTCACCGCTTCGACGATCGCTCATTGGTATTATCATTTTGCCGGCCGCTTCTTTATGGTTATATTGACTCGTTATCGCGCTTCCACTAATCGAGCCCTATTTACAACATCCTAATACAAACACAGTTTATGAGAAATAAGATGTTGACGTATCTCCGGCTTCAAACCTCTTAAAAATATCTGCATCATTCTCTCTTCATTATCCACCAAGTAGGACACAAACTGGGACAACTCGGCAAACTTTGCTTCGTACTACGACACAGTCATATTATTCTGTTCCAACTTGATGAACTCCACCTCCTTCATGTGACGAATACTTTCGGGAAAGTACTTGTTGTTGAATAGTTCTTGGAACTTTTCCCAAGACCTTTTTAGTGTGGCAGGTTGAGTACGCTTTACCGATTTCCACCAGTAATCTGCCTCTCCTCGCAACATAAAGGCGGCAAAGGGAACCTTTTGCTCCTCGGAGCATCCCAAGATATCAAATATCTTGGTAATCTGCTTTATCCATGCTTCCGCTTTAAGTGGTTTTGGCTCTCCAATAAACTCTGGTGGTCCCAGCTCCTTAAACTGTTTAGCGATGACCGTCCAAGAGTTTCCAGTGGTTCCACCTACATTTTGGACAGGAGCCGCTCTCTTTCGCATTGTCGCATGAATTGTATAAAGCCTCTGAACATTCCATCATTCATCATTTGGTCGTTGTTGTTGTTTGCATGAGGATTGTCGCGCCTTCCTCGATGCACATTATCCTCGATTATTGATATTTGGTGAATCAACGGTCGCCTGTGCTCCATTGCTATTCTCAACATTCTCGAATGTCATTTTCAGATACTGCCACAAAATAAAGGTTAATCAACATTTAACATATTATCCCTATACTTTGACCGACCAATTAAATACCAAATAAACTTAGGTAGGTCATACTAGCGAAAAGAATTTCCCGCCTCTCCTCCCTAGTTCTAGTCTCACATCTTAGCTGTGGATCATATCCCTAAGCTTTGATACTAACCGTGACGCCCCAAAATTAGGTATACATCACCCATCTTGAGTCGCCAAATATATGGTACAAATTCAAATACAACTTAATAATACAACCGTCGGTATACAATACGACAAAATATAAACTGTGAGTTTGAATACAAACACTGTCTACTAGAGAGTATACAAACTCAAAAGAAGTCCTCATTATAATTATTGTCACACTATTTAATGTAATAGTGAGGACTACTAATACTATCATCCGTCCATCACTCCGCTCCCCGACTCATCCCAAATATATTCTCATTTCAAAGAGAACAAAGAAAGAAAGGGTGAGCTCAACTAGCCCAAAGAAGAAATATTATGACTAAGATAATGCGTAATAAATTATCATTAGCCTTAAACAAAGTTGTTAAACCGATACAATATAACAAACATCAAGTTTAACTGCAGCGGAACAAGTAATCCATTAGAAGAGTCAAGTAGAGAATAAAATCTACTATCTTCTATGATTTAAAAGGTTATTTATGACTTTTATCACGAGACTCAACAATAAATAATCCACATCATCCCCAAGACTACTACGCCAAGGATATTCATTAGTATCACAACCACAAATTATCCATGCACCACAGCCAAGGATATTCGTGTATTCATCAATAGTCATGATCATGCCAACAACTGTCCATCAATGCACTACGGGCTAATGAGGACTTTTACACATCATTTGTAGTATTACGGTCATGATTATACCGAATAATCCCTGGTCATAATCATACCAAGTCCATCTATGCACTACAGGCCACAGATGACTTTCAACATAATATAAACATGAGGATGGTGATAATGATATAAGAATTCAATAAAACAAGTTCAAGAATTAATTTATCTAGGAACTAATAACGTCCAAATCGTCAACATGATACTGCTTTGTAGAGTAAAATTCAAGAATGCTCAGAAGAATATTTTCATGAAAAGATACTGGATGAAGCGCAAATATCAAGGATATTCCACTAATTTCATGGAGTATAGAAGTTAAAACTTTAACCAACAGAGTATAATAACGAATGGAATAACAAAAGAAATCACCATGCATGCGATACTTCGCATAGACAGGTTATTCCAATAAAATAATAAGTAACGGAACCAGTCGCAAAATTATTTCGCACCCCGACGTGATGTTCCAACAAAATAATATAGATTTTAACCAGTCCCACCGAAAACGCATGCATGTGATATTCCAATGTAATAATAATAAAAAGATTAACCAGTCCCATGTAAAACGCAATGCATACGATGTTCCAAATGTAATAATAATAAAGATTTAAACCAGTCCCAAAGGTACAGAAACGCATGCATGTGATATTCCAACAAAATAATAATAAAGACGGAATAATAGAGGAATGTCACCAAGTATAGGGTAGTCCGCGAATACTGGTTATTCCAGTAGAATAATAAAGAATGGAATAACAGAAGTTCTCTTCATGAATACAAAAGAAATAATACCCCTTACCATAAAAGAAACTGAATATAAGAGTAGAGAAGTAGCAGAATACTTTTCTATAGTTTCTTTATAATTTCTCTCTCTAGAGTTTCAGTGAATTCGTAAGAAATAATGAAGGAATAAGCTTCTATTTATAGAAGAATGGACTGCATAGTAACTAATTCATGAACGGTCCAGATTGATTTACTTTTAAATGGACGGTCCAGATTTAAAGCAAAATCTTTTAAATAAAATATAATATATTCTATTTTTCATAAAAAACAAAACTTATAAAATATATATATATTTATAACCTTTGCCTTTCGGCAAAGGCTTACTAATCATCCACTTGATTTTGCTGGCAAACTCCTCCATAAAAAAAAACCCACTCACATATTTAATATACATATATATTCCACTGTCAACTTTTTCAAATATATATATATATATATATATATATATATATATATATCATACCCACCATCTTCATTTTTTCTTCTTTACACACACACGTATCCACATGCACACATCACACTCACACTCACATATATATATATATATATATATATATATATATATATATATATATATATGTTGTATAATCTTCTACCGATTATTTTGAAAAACGGGTAAATGGGTGTCTATAAAATAAGAAAAACTGAGTGACTTCTCACGTAAGCATCAATAATCAATACCGTGTGCTACTGTGCAACTACGCATATTACTGTACTTTTAACACCGGGTGTTTCAACAGTTAACGATAAAACTTCCGCCGTTATTTTCATAAAGTATTTTTGTCATTTTCTCAATCCGACAATAATTCCGTTGTGGGGACCACAAATGATTGTGCCGTTGTACGAATATTTCCTATTAAAACGAATATTCCCCGACCAATCGAATATTATATAACAACTTGCGTACTTTGCAAAATTTATAAATATTACCCACAACTATAACATTATATCAAATTCATTCCATAATATTCAAAAATGATATTTATAGAAAATTCATCTTTATTTATAAAAGTTGGGGTCTTACAACCTCCCCTTCTTATGAAATTTCGCCCTCGAAATTAGGGTACGTACCTGATATGTCGAAGAGGTAAGGATACCTTGATTTCATTTCAGATTCTAACTCCAAAGTCATTTCCTCAACATCGTGGTTTCTCTACAAAACTTTGACTTGAGGTATAACCTTGGAGCGTAGAATATGTTCCTTCTTATCCATTTGAACAGGAACCTCTTCATACGTCAAATCTTCCGCTATTTCATCCAGTTATAACTCAATAATGTGGTTCGGGTCTTTCACATATTTACGTAACATGGATATGTGAAAAACGTTATGAACACGAGACATACTTGGCGGTAAAGCGAGTCTATAGGCCACAGTCCCTACTCGATCGAGGATTAAAAATGGGCCGATGAATCGAGGATTGAGCTTTCCTCTCTTTCCAAATCTCATAACTCCTTTCCACGGAGCAACTCGTAATAACACATGATCTCCTATATCAAATTCCACGTCCTTTCGATGAAGATCAGCATAACTCTTTTGTCAATCTTGTGAGGTTTTTATACGTTGCCGGATCGTTTGAATCTTTTTCGTAGTCATACGTACCAACTCCGATCCCAACAACGTTGCTTCACCCACCTCATCCCAAAGATACCGAGAATCGACACTTTCTTCCATACAACGCCGCAAATGGAGCCATGCCAATACTTGCTTGAAAACTGTTGTTGTAGGAAAACTCCACCAATGGTAAGAACTTATCCCAACTTTCCTTGAAGTCAAGGACACAGAGTCTTAATAGATCTTCAAGAGTTTGAATATTCCTCTCCGACTGTCCATCCGTCTGAGGATGATATGCCGAAACTAAAAACGCAATTCTGTGCTCATAGTTTTCTCGCAACTAACCCAAAATCGTGAAGTGAATATTGGGTCTCGATCGAAACTATGGATACCGCATACCATGCGATCTTATAATCCCGCTTATGTACATACGAGCAAGACGTTCAAGTGTATAAGTTTCTCGTATCGGTAAGAAATGAGCAGACTTGGTCAATCTATCAACAATGACCCAAATCGCATCTATACCTTGAGAAACCTTAAGAAGACCGGTAATGAAATCTATGGTAATGTGCTCCCACTTCCATTCTGGAATTTCAAGTGGTTGCAATGGACCTTTTGGTACTTGATGCTCCGCTTTAACTTGTTGACAAGTTAGACACCTTGAGATAAACAGCGCTATCTCTCTCTTCATATTGCTCCACCAAAATGTATGACGAAGATCATGATACATTTTGGTACACCCAGGATGGATTGTAAACGCTGTGTTGTGTGCCTCCATCATGATTTTATACTTTAAATCAGGGTCGTTAGGAACACAAAGTCTGGAGTTGACTCGAAGTATTCCTTCTTCATCGATTCTTGCTTCCGGCATAGCACCTTCTTGCATTTTCTTCCTTATACGCATCAGCTCCAGGTCCTTAGCTTGAGCAGCTTTAACTTTATCGATTAAAGTTGGTTCTACTCGTATATTCGCCATCATCATATGGGTCCCTGGAGTCTTTAACTCTATCTCCATCATTTATAAGTCACACAAAATGGGCTCATACGACAATATCGCACTCGTGATTGCATATGATCTTCTACTCAATGCGTCGGCCACCACGTTTGCTTTTCCGTGGATGGTATTGGATGGTATGATTATAATCTTTCAACAGTTCAAGCCAACGTCGTTGTCGCATGTTGAGTTCCTTTTGAGTGAAGAAATATTTGAGGCTTTTATGATCCGTATAGATCTCCACTTTCTCCCCATACAGGCAATGCCTCCAAATTTTAAGCACAAAAATGACAGCTTCCAACTCTAGATCATGAGTAGGATAATTCCTCTTATATTCTTTAAGTTGCCGTGAGGCATAGGCTATGACTTTCCCATGTCGCATGAGAACACATCCCAACCCTTTGCTCGAAGCATCATCAGAGATGACAAATCCTCCGAGCTAGATGGTATTACGATCTGGTGTGTCAAATTAGTCTCCTCTTGAGTTCTTGAAAACTCTTCTCACATTCTTCGCTCTAACCGAACTTTGTATCTTTCCGAGTCAGCTGAGTTAATGGAGTAGCGATTCGAGAAAATCCTTCCACGAATCTTCGATAATAACCTGCTAAACCGAGAAAGCTACGTACCTCTTCATACGTTAAATCTTCCGCTATCTCATCTGGTTCTAAATCAATAATATGGTTCGGGTCTTCCACATATTTACGTAACATATATATGTGAAAAATATTATGAGCATGAGACATATTTGGCGGTAAAGCAAGTTTATAGGCCACAGTTCCTACCCGATCAAGGATTTCAAATGGGTCAATAAATCGAGGATTGAGCTTTTCTCTCTTTCCAAATCTTGTAACTCCCTTTCGTGGAGCAACACGTAACAACACATGATCTCCAACATTAAATTCCATGTACTTTCGATGAAGAACAACATAACTCTTTTGTCGATCTTGTGAGGTTTTTATACATTGTCGGATCATTTGAATCTTTTCCGTAGTCATGAGTACCAATTCCGGTCCCAACAACGTTGCTTCCCCCACCTCATCCCAGCATACTAGAGAACGAAACTTTCGTCCATACATCGCCTCGAATGGAGTCATGCCGATACTTCTTTGATAACTATTGTTGTAGGAGAATTCTATTAATGGAAAGAACTTGTCCCAACTTCCATTGAAATCAATGACACATAGTCTTAATAGATCTTCAAGAGTTTGAATAGTTCTCCCTGACTGCCCGTCCGTCTGAGGATGATATGCCGAACTGAATCATAAATCCGTGCCCATAGCTTTTTGCAAACTAACCAAAAATTGTGAAGTGAATCTTGGGTCTCGATCAGAAACTATGGATACTGGCATACCATGTAGTCTTACAATCTCATTTATGTATATACGAGCAAGACGTTCAAGTGAATAAGTTTCTCGTATAGGTAAGAAATGAGCAGACTTGGTTAATCCATCAACAATGACCCAAATTGCATCTATGCCTTGAGAAACCTTGGGAAGACTAGTAACGAAATCCATGGCAATGTGCTCCCACTTCCATTCTAGAATTTCAAGTGGTTGCAATGTACCTTTTGGCACTTGATTCTCCGCCTTGACACGTTAACAAGATAAAAACCTTGAGATAAACTCTGCTATCTCTCTCTCCATATTGCTCGACCAAAATGTGTGTTGAAGATCAAGATACATTTTGGTACTCCCAAGATGGATTACGAACGGTGAGTTGTACGCCTCCATCATAATTTTATACTTCAAATCAGAGTCGTTAGGAACACAAAGTCTGTAGTTAACTTAAAGTATTCCTTCTTAATCGATTCTTGCTTCTGGAATAACACCTTCTTGTACTTTCTTCCTCATATGCATCAGTTTCAGGTCCATAGTTTGAGCAGCTTTAACTTTATTGATTAAAGTCGGTTCTACTCGTATATTTGACATCATCACGTGGGTCCCTGGAGTCTTTAACTCTATCTCCATCCTTTGTAAGTCATACAAAATGGGCCTTTACGTTGACAATAAAGCACTCGTACCCGCATATGATCTTCTACTCAACGCGTCAACTACCACGTTCGTTTTTCCAAGATGGTATTGAATGGTATGATCGTAATCTTTCAACAGCTCAAGCCAACGTCGTTACCGCATGTTGAGTTACTTTTGGGTGAAGAAATATTTGAGGCTTTTATGATCTGTATAGATCTCCACATTCTCCCCATACATGTAATGTCTCCAGATCTTTAGCGCAAAAACGACTGCTGCCAACTCAGATCATGAGTAGGATAATTCCTCTCATATTTTTTAAGTTGTCGTGAGGCATAGGCTATGACTTTCCCATGTTGCATAAGAATACATCCTAACCCTCTGCCTGAAGTATCGTTGTAGATGACAAATCCCTCCGAACTAGATGGTATTGTCAGAACAGGTGCTGAAATGAGTCTCCTCTTAAGTTCTTGAAAACTTTTCTCACATTCCTCGCTCCAACCAAATTTTGTATCTTTTCGGGTCAGCTGAGTTAATGGAGTAGCAATTCGAGAAAATCCTTCCACGAATCTCCGATAATAACCAACTAAGCCCAGAAAGCTACGTACTTCAGTTACTAACTTAGGTTGCTCTCAGCTTTGAATTGCTTCAATCTTTGTCGGGTCAACAGATATTCCATGATTCGATATCATGTGCCCAAGGAATTCTAATTCCTCAAGCCAAAACTCACATTTCTTTAACTTGGCATATAACTTGTTTTCACGAAGCTTTTAGAGTATCAGCTGTAAGACCCCAACTTTTTATGAATACAGTTGAATTTCCTCTATTTATTATTTTGAAATATTAAGGGGTTGATTTGATTAATGTGGTTAGTTATGGGTAAAATGCGCAAATATTTTAAATAAGCAAGTGGTTATAAAATACTCATTATTGTCGGGGAATATTCGTTTGGTTGTGGAAAATTCTTGTTGTCGGAGAATATTCGTACGACGGCGCAGCCATTTGTAGGCCCCGTAACAGAAAATTGTCGGATGAAGAAAATGACAAGAATGAGTTTTCTAAAAATAACGACGTAGTTGTTACCGTTAACACTGTTGAAATACCCGATGGTTAAAGTAAAGAAATATGCGTTGTTGTACAGTAGCACGCGTTATTGCATATTATTTTATATTATTATTGTCACTGCACAGTATTTCCCATTATCAGATCAATAATTCATATTATTTGAATAATATTATTAGTTAGCATTATTGGCAATGTCTAAAGAAGTTCTGTCTAGGAAAGGGGTTTGGTCACCTAATTGCGCGCCAGTAAGGAGAAATCCTTATCGAAAAGTCACTTCTTTCCCGGGAACGACCTGGTTGTCATTATTATGATTTTGTAATACTATTTGTGAATAATTAATTATTGATAAAAATGATAAGAAAATATTTATTTAATGAAGAAATTTTTAAAGAGACAAATTATTAAGAGTTGATATTTTATTTTCTTCGATAAAATAATTCATTCAAATATATTATTGTAATATTACATTATAAGTGTATGATGTAATAAAATAATAATATAATAACGTGGATATTTTTACAATGAATGCACGATATATGAATAAATGAGGAGGAAGAGAGTAAATTGGGTCAGGAACATTTTTGTTACAAAAAACATGTTAAATATGTTGGTGGGCCCCATTTTGACTAAAATTTGATTATAGCCTACAAGTTCGTCTGTGTGTAAATGCCGGTCATTTTTCGTTCGGAATTTGGAAAAACTTTCTTCTACAAAGCTGTAGAGAATTAAATTTCCTATGGAATGGACATAAAATTCATATTTTTCTGATAAAAGGCAATTTATTATGAATTATTGAAGTTCCAGAATATTGGGTTTGAATTAATTTTTGGGGTTATAAATATTTTTTAATAAAAAAAACATTTTTTGTGAGGTGGGCTCCACTTGTGTGGGCTGATGAAATGGTCAAGGAGGTGTGTTGAAGATTTTTTTTCTAAATATAATATTTTATTAAATTTTCTACTTTGGCGTTTTAAGCATTTTCCTATAAATAGGATGCTTAGGTTAGAATTGAAAATCACACCAGAATCAGAAGTTTCTCTCTTTATAATATCGAGCGTATTTTTGTGAGTATTTAAATACTTTGAGTGTTACTATTCAGTGCAAGTTTTCTTCAGTATTATATCCAATATTCCAGTCAGAAGTACTATTTTTTGAGGTTACTATTCACGTATATGACACTATTCTCGAATACGGCACAATTCACTGAAAAATTAACTTTTCTTATCTTTGTCCAAGTTGTCTATTATGGTTACTATCCTTGATTGTGTCCATTTTTTATCTTCATTCTTGAATTTTGCTCCATAATTGATTATAATGGAGTATTTTAGAACTTGGATAAACTAAAGTATGAATCCCAAATCTTTGTCCTTTTATCTCACTGGATTCGTTTTCTTTAAAATATTTTTTCTCATCCTCAGTCCTAAATGGTGATATAACTGAATATCTTTGGGCTGTAGTGCAAAGATGAATGATTACTTGATGAATATCTTTGGCCCGTAATACAAAGATGGATAGGTGTTGAGATGAACATGACCATCGGTGATACTAACAAATATCCTTGGCTTTTGAAGTGCATGGATAATTCGTTGAATTGAAATTTTTATTGAATGATGTTATAGGGATAAAATATTGATGATGGACTTTTAAATCATAGAAGATAGTAGATTTCATGTTCTACTTGACTCTTCTAATGGATTGTTGTTTCCACTGCAGTTGTTGATCTAAAACTTGTTGTCTATTATATTCTATCAGATTTTTCAATGTTGAGGACTAAGGATAATTTGTTCTGCATTATTTTAGTCATAATATTCTTTACTAAAGTATTTGAGCTTACCCTTTTCCTTTTTGTTCCATTTTTCTTCTCAGGAGGCGAGAATATAGCGGGGACTAGTCGGGTGTGGAGTGATGGTTCAAGACAGTTGTTCTAGCAGTCCTCATTATTTTGTAAAATAGTGTATCAATAATTGTAATGAGGACTTTATTTGAGTTTGGATATTGTCTAGAAGACAATATTTGTATTAAAACTCACAGCATATATGCTGTTGTATTTTGCACGACAGTTGAATTAAGGAAGTTTGTATTTAGTTTCTGTACCATGTATTTGGCGACTCAGAATAGGTTGGGTGGATTAGACCTATTCTGGGGGTGTCACAGTTTGTATCAGAGCTTAGGGATATGGTCTATGGCGAAGATCGGGGAATAGAACTAGGAGGGGAGAGACGAGTAAATCATTCGCTAGTGTGTACTACCTAAGCTTATTTGGTATTTAATGGGTCAAGCGGAGCATAGGGTTAATATGTGATATGTTAATTTGTTTGATTAACCCTTGTTTTGTGACAGTATTTGAGAATGGCAGCTGAAAATGTTAACAATGGAGTGAATGAGACCATTGAGACATCTTTAATCACCAACCTGGATAATTTGATGTCAGACGAAGAAGAAATTAGAGATATACATGTGGTGAGTGAAGAATTAATAGTTGCACCCGAGCTAATCGCAGAGGTAGCAGCTAAGAGTGAGGAAGAAGAGGAACCTGAGGAGGATTTATTAGGAGAACTTTATGATCAAAATGTAGAACTGCAAAATTGTATTCATCAGTTAGAAGAGCAGGCTGAAGAACGACAGGTGGTCGTGGAACAAAGGGATCCAACAATTCAAGATTGTATTACCCAATATGTGATGCTTGAAGAGAAGCACTCTTTGGCAGAGTATAAGATATTAGAGCTAGAATCTGAGAATGTTATGGTCAAAGTTCTGATGAAAAAAGAAATAATTGAACGAATAAGAATTGATGATGCATGGATAAAATCCACACAACACATTGATATTGTAGAATAAGTCGTCCGATCCAAGAAGGCTAAAATAGATAAAATGGATTTCGCTTTTTGGATAGAAATTGGGAGAATCCAACATCAAGTTTGGAATTACCCTGTGCAGAGCGGACAATCCTGATTCAATATGGATCGGAGAGTAATGATTCAAATCATGGATCAAGAGTGTGACGAAGCAATTGAGGGTGGAATGTACTCTATAACGAAGTTAAGTCTAGTTGGGGCGATGACACCAAAGGCTATCCAAGACAAGTCAAAGTCAACGGTTCAAGGGAAAGAATTTGTCGTGACTTCCCAATATACGAGGAACCCGAACGAAGTTATCACGGGTTAGTTAATCATAAACTCTTGTGAAGTCTATACCTTATTAGATACCAGTTCTACCCATTCTTTTATTTCACCTGCTTGTGCTCAACGTTTGAACTTGACCCCTGAGAAACAAGACTTTAACTTATCTGTTGAAACTCTTTTAGGAGAAACCTTCATTACATCCACTGTTTATAAATCTTGCTTGATTCAAGTTGGCACTATCACATTACCTGTTGATCTTATCTCTTTAAAGATATTTTCATTTGATGTGATTTTAGGGATTGATTGGTTAACTTCTCATCATGCCAAAATTGATTGTTTTCATAAGGTTGTTAGTTTTCATATCCCTAACCAACCTATTATGCGAATTCAAGCAACCAAACCACTAAAGTCAATCACTGTCATATCAAGCCATAAAGTCATTCGTTTATTGAAAAACGGATGTTAAGATTTCTTAGCCCATGTCTGGATTTAAACAAAAATGCGTCAGATTTGAATTGTATTTCTGTTGTTAATGAATTTCCTGATGTATTTCCTAAAGAACTTCCTGGCCTACCCCTAGAGCATGATATCGAATTTTGTATTGACCTTGAACCCGGTACAAAACCCATTTCCAAAACCCCTTATTGAATGACTCCTATTGAACTTCAGGAGTTAAAAACCCAACTACAGGAGTTATTGGATATTGGTTTTATTCGTCCTAGTACATCTCCTTGGGGTGCTCCTGTTTTATTCGTAAAGAAGAAAGATGGGAGTATGCGACTTTTCATTGACTATCGGGAGTTGAACCATGTAATCATCAAAAATAGGTACCCACTACCTTGCATTGATGACCTTTTTGACCAGCTGCAAGGTGTTAAATTCTTCTCAAAACTCGATCTTTATTCCGGATATCATCAATTAAAGATTAAAACTGATGACATTCCAAAGACTGCTTTCAGGACTCGGTACGGGCATTATGAATTCCTAGTCATGTCTTTTGGATTGACTAATGCTCCTGCGGCCTTCATGGATATGATGAACCGAGTATTCAAGTAATATTTGGATCATTTTGTGGTTGTCTTTATTGATGACATCCTCATCTATTCCAAAAGTCGTGAAGATCATGAACAATACTTGAGGCTGATTCTCCAAAAGCTTCGCGAATACAAGTTATATACCAAGTTGAAGAAATGCGAGTTTTGGCTTGAGGAAGTAGCATTCCATGGGCACGTAATATCAAAGTATGGAATATCAGTGGACCCGGCAAAGATTGAAGCAATACAAAGCTGGGAACATCCTAAGTCAGTAATTGAAGTACGTAGCTTTCTGGGCTTAGCTGGTTATTATTGGAGATTCGTGGAAGGATTTTCTTGAATCGCTACTCTATTAACTAAACTAACTCGAAAAGATACAAAATTTTGTTGGAACGAGGAATGTGAGAAGAGTTTTCAAGAACTCAAGAGGAGACTCATTTCAGCACCTGTTCTGACAATGCCATCTTATTCGGAGGGATTTGTCATCTACATCGATGCTTCAGGCAGAGGTTTAGGATGTGTTCTCATGTAACATGGGAAAGTCATAGCCTATGTCTCACGACAACTGAAAGAATATGAGAGGAATTATCCTACTCTTGATCTAGAGTTAGCAGCAATCATTTTTGCGCTAAAGAGATCTGGAGACACTACCTGTATGGGGAGAAAGTAGAGATCTATACAGATCATAAAAGCCTCAAATATTTCTACACCCAAAAGGAGCTCAACATGCGGCAACGACGTTGGCTTGAGCTGTTGAAAGATTACAACCATACCATTCAATACCATCCTGAAAAAGCGAACGTGGTAGCTGACGCGTTGAATAGAAGATTATTTGCGGGTACGAGTGCGATGTTGTAAACACAAAGGCCCATTTTGTATGACTTACAAAGGATGGAGATAGAGTTAAAGGCTCCAAGTACCCACGTGATGATATCAAATATACGAGTAGAACCGACTTTAATCAATAAAGTTAAAGTTGCTCAAGCTACAGACCTGGAGCTGATGGGTATGAAGAAGAAATTAAAAGAAGGTGTTATTCCAGAAGCAAGAATTGATGAATAAAGAATACTTCAAGTCAACTCCAGACTTTATGTTCCTAACAACTCTGATTTGAAGTACAAAATCATGATGGAGGCATATAACACACCGTTTGCAATCAATCCTGGAAGTACTAAAATGTATCTTGATCTTCAACATATATTTTGGTGGAGCAATATGAAGAGAGAGATCACAGAGTTTATCTCAAGGTGTTTATCTTGTCAACGTGTCAAGGCAGAGCATCAAGTACCAAAAGGTTCATTACAACCACTTGAAATTCCAGAATGGAAGTGGGAGCACATCACCATGAATTTCATTACCGGTCTTCCCAAGGTTTCTCAAGGCATATATGCAATTTGGGTCATTGTCGATAGATTAACCAAGTCTGCTCATTTCTTGCCTATACGAGAAACTTATTCACTTGAACGCCTTGCTCGTATGTATATAAATGAGATTATGAGATTACATGGGATGCCAGTATCCATAGTTTCTGATCGAGACCCAAGATTTACTTCACGATTTTGGTTTGGCTTGCAGAAAGCAATGGGCACGGATTTCTGATTCAGTTCGGCATACCATCCTCAAACGGACGGGCAATCGAAAAGAACTATTCAAACTCTTGAAGATTTATTGAGACTTTGTGTTCAAGATTTCAAAAGGAGTTGTGATAAGTACTTACCATTGGTGGAATTCTCCTACAACAACAATTATCAAGCAAGTATAGGTGTGACTCCATTCGAAGCGTTGTATGGACGAAAGTGTCGCTCTCCAGTATGTTGGGATGAGGTGGGAGAAGTAACATTGTTGGGACCATAGTTGGTAAGTATGACTACAAAAAAGATCCAAATGATCCAACAACATATACAAACGGCACAAGATTGACAAAAGAGTTATGCGGATCTTCATCGAAAGGACGTGGAATTTAATGTTGGGGATCATGTATTGTTACGTGTTGCTCCATGGAAGGGAGTTACAAGATTCGTGAAGAGAAGAAAGCTCAATTCATGATTTGTTGGTCCATTTGAGATTCTTGACCGAGTAGGAAATGTGGCCTATAGACTCGCATTACCTCCAAGCATGTCTCGTGTTTATAATATTTTTCACATATCTGTGCTTCGTAAATATGCGAAAGACCCAAACCACATTATTGAGTTAAAACCAGACGAGATAGCCGAAAATTTAACGTACGAGGAGGTACCTATCAAGATCTTGGATAGGAAGGAGCATGTCCTATGCACAACGGTTATACCACAAGTCAAAGTTTAGTGGAGGAACAATGCTATTGAGAAAATGACCTGGGAGTTGGAATCGGAAATGAAAGCGAGGTATCCTCACCTTTTCGAAACACCAGGTACATACGTCAATTTCAAGAACGAAATTTCAATTTTTATGAATACAATTGAATTTCCTCTATTTATTATTTTGAAATAGTAGGGGGTTGATTTTATTAATGTGGTTTGTTATGAGTAAAATGCGCAAATATTTTAAACAAGCAAGTGCTTATAAAATACTCATTGTTGTCGGGGAATATTCGTTTTGTCGTGGAATATTCTTGCTATCAGAGAATATTAAATGCGACCCAAGTAGCGACCATTTATGGGCCCCAGAATCGAAAAATTGTTTATGAAGAAAAAGACAAGAATGAGTTTTCTAAAAATAACGACGTAGTTATTCTGAATTAACACTTTTGAAATACCCGATGGTTAAAGTAAAGTAATACGCGTTGTTGCACAGTAGCACACGGTATCACACATTATTTTATATTATTGTTGTTTCAATTATCACACCGCACAAGATTTCCCATTATCGGATCAATAATTCATATTATTTGAATAATATTATTAGATAAAGATTATTGCCAATATCTAAGGAAGTTACATCTAGGAAAGGGGTTTACTGCGCGCCCGATGAGAGAAATCCTTATCTGAAAGCCCCTCTTTCCTGAAACGACACTGGTTGTCATTATTGTGATTACATAATACTATTTGTGAATAATTAATTATTGATAAAAATGATAAAAAATATTTATTTAATGGAGAAATTTTAAAGAGACAAATTATTAAGAGTTGATATTTTATTTTCTTGATAAAATAATTCATTCAAATATATTATTGTAATATTACATTATAAGTGTATGATGTAATAATATAATAATATAATAACGTGGATATTTTTACAATGAATGCACGATATATGAATAAATGAGGAGGAAGAGAGTAAATTGGGTCCGGAGTATTTTTGTTACAAAAAACATGTTAAATATGTTGGTGGGCTCCATTTTTGACTGAAATTTGATTATAGCCTGCAAGTTCGTCTGTGTGTAAATGTCGGTCATTTTTCGTTCGGAATTTGGAAAAACTTTCTTCTATAAAGTTGTAGAGAATTAAATTTCCTATGCAATGGACATAAAATTCGTATTTTTCTGATAAAAGAGTTATTTATTATGAATTATTGAAGTTCCAGAATATTGTGTCTGAATTGATTTTTGGGATTATAAATATTTTTTAATAAAAAGACATTTTTTGTGAGGTGGGCACCACTTATGTGGGCTGATGAAATTGTCAAGGAGGTGTGCGGAAGATTTTTTTTCTAAATATAATATTTTATTAAATTTTCTACTTTGGCATTTTAAGCATTTTCCTATAAATAGGATGCTTAGGTTAGAATTGAAAATCACACCAGAATCAGAAGTTTCTCTCTCTATAATATCGAGCGTATTTTTGTGAGTATTTAAATACTTTGAGTGTTACTATTCAGTGCAAGTTTTCTTCAGTATTATATCCAATATTCCATCAAAGTACTATTTTTTTGAGGTTACTATTCACGATATTTACACTATTCTCGAATACGGCACAATTCACTGAAAAATTAACTTTTCTTATCTTTGTCCAAGTTGTCTATTATGGTTACTATCCTTGATTGTGTCCATTTTTTATCTTCATTCTTGAATTTTGCTCCACAATTGATTATAATGGAGTATTTTAGAACTTGGATAAACTAAAGTACGAATCCCAAATCTTTGTCCTTTTATCTCACTGGATTCGTTTTCTTTAAAATATTTTTTCTCATCCTCAGTCCTAAATGGTGATATAACTGAATATCTTTGGGTTGTAGTGCAAAGATGAATGATTACTGATGAATATCTTTGGCCCGTAATACAAAGATGGACAGGTGTTGAGATGAACATGACCACTGGTGATACTAACAAATATCATTGGCCCGTAGTGCATGGATAATTCGTTGAATTGAAATTTTTATTGAATGATGTTACAGGGATAAAATATTGATGATGGACTTTTAAATCATAGAAGATAGTAGATTTCATGTTCTACTTGACTCTTCTAATGGATTGTTGTTTCCACTGCAGTTGTTGATCTAAAACTTGTTGTCTATTATATTCTATCAGATTTTTCAATGTTGAGGACTAAGGATAATTTGTTCTGCATTATCTTAGTCATAATATTCTTTACTAAGCTATTTGAGCTTACCCTTTTCCTTTTTGTTCCATTTTTCTTCTCAGGAGGCGAGAATATAGCGGGGACTAGTCGGGTGTGGAGTGATGGTTCAAGACAGTTGTTTTAGCAGTCCTCACTATTTTGTAAAATAGTGTATCAATAATTGTAATGAGGACTTTATTTGAGTTTGGATATTGTCTAGAAGATAATATTTGTATTAAAACTCACAGCATGTGGTTGTTGTATTTTGCACGACAGTTGAATTAAGGAAGTTTGTATTTAGTTTCTGTACCATGTATTTGGCGACTCAGAATAGGTTGGGTGGATTGGACCTATTTCGGGGGCATCACATCAGCCTCAAGTGTTGCTCATAATCTTCACGTCTTTTGTAGTAAATGAGGATGTCATCAATAAAGACAACCACAAAATGATCCAAATACTCCTTGAATACTTGTTTCATCATATCAATGAAGGCAGCAGGAGCATTAGTCAATCCAAAAGATATGATTAGGAATTCGTAATGCTCGTACCGAGTTCTGAAAGCAGTCTTTGGAATATCATCAATTTTAATCTTTAACTGATGATATCCGGAACGAAGATCGATCTTTGAAAAGAATTTGGCACCTTGCAACTGGTCAAAAAAGTCATCAATGCGAGGTAACGGGTACCTATCAATACAAAGTCCCATACTCCCATCTTTCTTTTTTCTAACAATTCATGCAGTTGGGTTTTTAATTCCTGAAGTTCAATATGAGCCATTCGATATGGGGTTTTGGAAATGGTTTTCGTACCGGGTTCAAGGTCAATACAAAACTCGATTTCACGCTCTGGGGGTAGGCCAGGAAGTTCTTCAGGGAATACGTTAAGAAATTTATTAACAATAGAAATATCATTCAAATCTGACGTAGTTTTTTTTAAATCCGTGACATGGGCTAAGAAAGCTTATCATCCGTTTTTCAATAAACGAATGGCTTTATGGCTTGATATGACAGTGATTAACTTTAGTGGTTTGGTTGCTTGAATTCGCATAATAGGTTGGTAAGGAATATGAAAGCTAAATCCTTACGAAAACAATCAATTTTAGCATGATGAGTAGTTTACCAATCAATCCCTAAAATCACATCAAATGCAAGTATTTTCAAAGAGATAAGATCGACAGGTAACGTGAGTGTGCCGATTTGAATCAAGCAAGATTTATAGACAGTGAATGTATTGAAGGTTTATCCCAACGGAGTTTCCACAGATAAGTCAAAGTCTAATTTCTCTGGAGTTAAATTTAAACGTTGAGCGCAAGTAGGAGAAATAAAAGAATGGGTAGAACCGGTATCAAATAAGTTATAGACTTCGCAAGAGTTTATGATTAGCTTACCCGTGATAACCTCGTTTGGATTCCTCGCTTTTTTGGGAGGTCACGACAAATGCTCTCCCTTAAACTATCGGCTTTGACTTGTCTGGGACGGCCTTTGGTGTCTCCATCCCAGCTGCACTTGACTTCACTACACGATAAAATCGGGCTAGGTGACCTTCTCTTATGCAATTGTAACACGCTTTGGGTTGCTGTGTACAGTTTGGACTGATGTGTCCCTCCCCTCCGTATTTGTAGCATACGACCGGTTGTCGTTCTCCTTCCTTGAAAACAGGTGTTGGTGATGCTCTCTTTCCATCATTGTTGAATATCCTCTTTTAAAAATTTCCACTTCTATTATCTTGGCCAAGATTACCACTAAATTGGTTACCATTTCTGGCATGTTGATTTCCTCCACGTTTGTTGTCACCGCTTCGATGACTGCTACCACCGGTATTATCGTTTTGCCGGATGCTATCTCTTGGTTGGGTTGACTCATTATCATGCTCCAATAACTGAGCCCAATCCACAACATCTGAATACAAGCAAAGTTTATGAGAAATGAGGTATTGACGTATTTCAAGTTTCAAACCTCTTAGAAACATTCACGTCATACGCTCCTCATTATCTACTAAATGAGATGCAAACCGGGACAACTCGATAAACTTAGCCTCGTATTATGATACAGTCATATTGTTTTGCTCCAGCTTGATGAATTCCACCTCCTTTATGTGACGAATACTTTCAGGAAAGTACTTATCGTTGAACATTTCTTGGAACTTCTCCCAAGACATCTTCAGTGCAGCAGGCTGAGTATGTTTTACAGATTCCCACCAATGATCTGCCTCTCCTCGCAACATGAAGGTGGCAAAGGGAAACTTTTACTCCTTGAAGCATCCTAAGACATATCAAATATCTTGGTGATCTGCTTAATCCACGTCTCTGCCTTAAGTGGTTCTGGTTTTCCCAAAAACTCTGGTGGTCCCAGCTCCTTGAATTGCTTAGCGGTGACCATCCGAGAGTTGCTATTGTTTCCACCTGCATTTTGAACAGGAGTCTCTCTAGCCTGATGTTGCATAAATTGCAGAAAGTTTCTAGACACCCCGTCGTTCATCATTTAGTCGGTGTTGTTGTTTACATGAGGATTATTTCCTTCCTGGTGCACATTATCCTGGTTATTGATCATCGGTGACTCAACGGTCTCATGTGTTCCATTGCTTATCGCAATATTTTTAGATGCTATTTTCAAACACTGCCACAAAACAAGGGTTAATTGACATGCAACATATTATCCCTATATTCTGACCGACCAATTAAATAACAAATAAGCTTAGGTAGGTCATACTAGCGAATGATTTACTCGTCTCTCCCCTCCGAGTTCTAGCCTCAAGTCTCAGCTATGGATCATATCCCTAAGCTCTGATACCAACTATGACGCCCCCAAAATAGGTATACACAACCCATTCTGAGTCGTCAAATACATAGTACAGAATTTAAATACAACTTCATTTATACAACACTACAAAACGTAGCTGAGAGTTTTAACACGAATATTGTCTCATAGACAATATCCAAACTCAAATGGATTCCTCATTACATTTATTATCACGCTATTTCATAGAATAGTGATGACTACCATCTCGGACCATCACTCTGTTCCCCGACTAGTCTCAGCTATATTCTCATTTCCTGAAGAGAACAATGAAAGTAAATGGTGAACTCAACTAGCCCAGTAAAGAATATTATGACTAAGATAATGCAGAATAAATTATCATTAGCCTTCAACAATGTTAAACTGATAGAATACAATAGACAACAAGTATAACTACAGCGGAACAAACAATCCATTATAAGAGTCAAGTAGAGCATGATATCTACTATGTTCTATGATTTAAAAGTTCATCATCAATATTTTAATGTTGTAACATAGCTCAATAAATAATTCACATCATCAAATTATCCATGCAATACGAGCCAAGGATACTCATTAGTATCACATCCACGAATTATTCATGCACTACGGGCCAAGGATATTCGTTATAATCACCAATGGTCATGATCATGCCAACAATTGTCCACCAATGCCCTACGGGCCAATGAGGCTTTTACCACATCATTTATAACATTATAGGTTATGATTATACCGATACATAATTAATTCTTGGTCAGAATCATATCAATCAACAGTCCACATATGCACTACGAGCCAAAGATGACTTTTATCACAATATAAGCATGATGATGATGACAATGATATAAACATCAATCAAACGAAATCAAGGATAAATATTAAAGATTTTTAATTTATCCTGAGTTTAAAAATGTCCAAATTGTCAACATGACAACTACTTTGTGGAGTAAAATTCAAGAATAATATTCATGTATCAAAAATAATTTGGACAGAAAAAAAATCAATTTTTGTGGTGAATAGTACCCCGGGTGAATAGTACCCCGTGAATAGTGTTTCGTGAATAGTATCGTATGTATGAATAATGTCGTATGTATGAATATTACCCATGAATAGTACTCCAGTATGAAAAGATTACAATTTAACAAGAATGTTCAGAAAAATATTTCAGTAGAACGATACTAGATGAAACGCAAATTTCAAGGATATTCTACTAATTTCAAGGAGTATAGAAGCAATACTTATCAACATAAGTGTAGAATTAGGAATATAAAACGAAATAATATTACTTATATACTACAGAGTATGGAAGAAAATATTATTTCTTACGAATATTGAACAAAAATAATATCCCTTACGACTGTTGAACGAAAATAATATTCCTTACGAATACTGAATGAAGATAATATTCCTTAAGAATATTGAACAAAAATAATATTCCTTACGAATATTGAACGAAAATAAAATTCTTTACGAATACGAAAAATAATATCGTAAGCGAATATGAAATAAATAATACCCCTTACTTTAAAAGGAGAGTATTTATGACTGGTAGGGCGAGGATATTCTTGAGAGGATTTTCTACGCTCAAAGCTTCCTTAAACTCAAAAGAAATACGCCAATATTATAGAAGAAGAATTCTTCGATTTTTCTTTGTGATTTTCATTTCTAAACCAAGCGTCTATTTATAAGCAAATAGCGATACTATTTAGAAAATAAAATCACGAATTGCATAATAGGAAAAAAAAAATCACGCTTAACGCTCACTTTAATGAAACTTATAAAAATTTTGATTTTACTTATATTTAAGACTACGCAAAGACTACGCAAATCTTACGCTGACTACGCAAAGATCTTATCTGATAATAAAATATTCTAATAAAACGAAAAACTTTAAATAAAATATAATATATATATATATATATATATATATATATATATATATATATTCGGATCACGAGAACTTCCACGATCGAAACTTACCCAGCTTACCTATAAAAGGGGTCCTCTTATTAGTTTCTCTCTCCTCGCTCTCACATAACACGACTTATTTTGTCCCCTCTTATTTCTCTCATCCGAAGTCGAAAGGAACGAAAACCAGTCCTCCCTCATCCGAAAAAATCTACGAGCAACGAAGCCAATTCTGAAGTCGAAGCCCTGATCGTGACCCTCTTCCCTCATCCGATTCTCTCTCATTTTCTTCCAAAAAAGCCCTAAACCTGGTATGTCTCCAAATTTAGGGCCATGTTCTTCTTCTGTGAAATATTTGTGATTTACAGTCATGTTCTTTTTCTTATTCCCTGCAAACTTCAATATCAGGTACTTGATTGCTTATCTCCTTTTATGGAAGTTGAATGACAAAGTATTACTTATTTCTCTAAATTTTGAAAGAACAAAAGTTGTTCAATAACTTTAGTATAGCTCTCTGATCTGGATTGATATACTTATATTTATGCTCTGTTTGGTAGGTGAAGAGTATGAGACTGTCTATGGACTATAGGTTTGAAATTTGTTCCAAACTAAAGGGAAAGGAAATGAAAAGATAAGAATAAGGGTAAGATGTTATTCTATCGTAGCCATTCTTTTTTGGTTATAAATGGACAACAAATAGGAGCAGACACAACTGACATTGCTATTTGTTTTTATACTTTGATACTTGGATAAATGATGTGTGATAATGGTACTGGATATATACTGCAAGTCTGTATTTTGTAAAAATGATCCAGACGTGCATCATTTTTATACTGTGTTCAGTGAGTAGGCATAAGCCAATTTTTATACTTTGTGTATTTTGTCTTTGCTATTTGTTTAAAATTGATTTTGGTATTTGTTTAAATTTGACTTAATATTTGTTTACATGTAGAATTGGAGTATCAAATGATGATGTTACTCAGGATCCAAGTGTAGATAATGATGATATTGATTCACCCCCAAGTGCAATTGAGATTGCTATGTGAATCATTAAATCTAAATTCTGAGGTAATTCTGCATACTCATTTGTTAAAACTGGATATTTATCTTTTTTTATTGTTTGTCACTGCATACTCATTTGTTGGTGTAATTTCATGCCTCAGAAGTTCTCATGATGGTTAATATTTGTATTATCAGACTGAAGGCAGCAAGACTGAAGGCAATTCATTTTCAATCCCTTGTTGAGAAAGAGTATTACAGATGAAGGCAGTACATGAAGTGGACAACTACAGCAGTACACAAGTGTCAATTTTATCAGAGTATCCAGCTATAGTTTGTGTAATGACAACATGTTAGGCTGTTCTAATTGCTTTTGGACCTGTATGTACTGGGAAAAACTTTGATTTTCTTTAACTTTCTATATTTATGTTTTTGTAATGACTACAAGCGTTAGTGGTAAATCGATTAATCTTTGTTTTTAGTACGGGAATATTTAGTAATTTTCTTGGTAGAAGTGTATATTTTATCACCCAAAAAAATCTATATTTATTTTGTTACCAACTGATAATGAAGGTAGGTTTTTTGTTGCTACTTTGCCTGGGCTTTCGAATTTCTGGGAAAGAAAGTGGCTATTATTGGTACAGTGCATTGGAAAGGTTGGTTCATAATCTATCCATTTAAAATTTATGAATGTTAGACTTGAATACCAGTGGTTAGGCTTAGGTCATGGTCATTGGCATGAAAGTATCATAGCATTCCAAAAAAATAGTAGTATTATATGGTAGTGTGCCGTATGGAGAAAATTACAAGTATAAATTAATCCCCAGATCATTCTAAGCAAAAAAGGTTGATTCTTTGAAGATTGTGAATATCAGTGTTGATATTTTCTCACCCCAAGTGCTACCCACTTATTCGCAAATCAAGACTGTATAAAAGACCTTGTTTATTTTCTTTCCCTAAGTGTTTATTTTTAGCACTTAGTCACATAAAGGACCTTGTTTATTTCAAGACTGTATAAAATAAAAGGTCCTTTCTTGGAAACAGTATGTGTACAATTTACAGGTCTAGCTATATTACTCTGGCCATTGTTATATTACATGGTAACAAAATACATCAACAAACTAAATGAACAATCCTTAAAGGAACATGACAATATTCAACACATTTTACAGTATGAACAATATTTATAGATTCTTACAGATCCTTAATGAACATGACAATATTCAACACAATATTACAATATTTAGTACATCTACAATAACATGATTAAAATCAATAACCAAGAACAAATAAGTGCAGTAATAAATTTGTTTCTTCGCATTTTGCCTATTGCACGCATTTTCTCCATCTCTTGCTCCATTCCGTTAATCTTTTCATAAAAATCTTCACCATTGGAGGCTAACAAGTTGTTCCTTACAAACTCAGTATCCTCAAGCTTAGAAGGAGAAGTTCTACCTGAGTTACTATTTGATCCATCTTTTTCCCTCTGATGTCCTATGAGCTTCATCCTCAATTTACTTGGAGAAATCATACCAGTCTGCATTAAAACCCAAGCAAGGAAATGAAATTTATTAAGTGGATGACAAAATTATAAAGATTTCACCTTTTTAAATTGAAATCACTCAAACGGAACAAAACCCACTAATGATCCCGAATGAGTACCTCATTCCCACAAAAAGTTTGCTAAAAACCCAAAATCTTTTCACAAGCTATAAACCAAATTTATAGCTAAAAGCCTAAAACCGATGATCTTCACTCACATTCGAATATTTTACACAACCCCATCTCAAAAATGGTAAGAGTACACTTTATATTTGCATTGGCTTCAAATCTATAATAACAAACAAGTAGTAATCACATGAATCTTTAATATCCCACTAATTTGTAATCACGCAACAATCAACCCTAATCAATTTAAAGTTCACACAATTCAAAAATATCAATCCTTCAGTCAAATTGACCCAAAAATATCCTTCAACTTCTCAACACAAGAGCCTAAACTAAACATTTTGAAACAACCAACTTTTCCCAAAAAAGGGAAGCCCAAATATTTCTTAAACATGTTAATATGTATACAGGAATCAAATGCACTAAAACAACTAAAACCCATAGCTTCAAATACCCTTATTTGAAGAACCCACCAGCTAAAAAACTTAGTCCAAAACTCTAATCACCACTCATCTTCAATTTTCAATAGCTAAGCAAAAACATTCAATCACAACAAATAAATTTCTTTATGTAAATATACAACAAATAGTGACTAAAACTCGAATTGTGTAGAAATTAAAATGAAAACCCATAACCCAAACCTTAATAAATCAAAGTTTTAGTGTCCGAAATGAAAAAAGAAATCGCACCTTAAAAGTTTATCTAGGGTTGCTTGAACTGATTCGGGTCAGTAGCAGGGGAAGAAATCGAACACAGCTTCATTCCTTTCGACCGAATCGGATGAGGGAAAGGGGTTTGCTTTGTCTGAAAATGAGAGAGAACACACAGGATTCCACACATGATGGTTATAGTTTTATATTTTTTAGAAACTAGAATACCCAAAAAGAATTGATTCCACACAAAAGTTTAAAAATTGGAAACATACCAGGATTAGGGCTTGTTTTGGAAGCACATTAGAGAGAATCGGATGAGGGAAGGGGGAGACCGATCAGGGCTTCTCTTTGGTATTACTGATTCGTGTCATTTAGGCTTCAAATTTGGCTTCGTTGCTCTGTCGATTTTTCGGATGAAGGAGGAAAAAGTTTTGCGTTCCTTTCGATTTTCGGATGAGAGAAATAACAGGGGACAAAATAAGCGTGTTATGTGAGATTGAGGATAGAGAAATTAATAAGAGGGCGCCTTTTATAGGTAAGTTGGGTAAGCTCGATCAGGGTAGTTCCCACGATCCGGATTATATATATATATATATATATATATATATATATATATATGGATATTTCCATGCTCTTTCTCATATTATTAGTAAGTAGAGTAAACTTCACTTGTGAGAGAGATCTTTGTGAAATTATCAAATTTACTTGTGTAAATATCAATTCTATATATATTCATGTCTCTAATAGCAAATAGTACATAACATTTATATGAACTAATAAATCAAAAAATTATATCCATATAATATATATGTAAAATTAAAAAAAACATAATTATTTTATACAAAGTGTAAGTATATGAACTAATTTTTGCGAGTTCATCAAATGGATTAGACCTTAATCTAATCAGATTCAACGAAATCATCAAATTCTAACTGAATTATACTTGAAGTAATTTTACTCTTTCTCCGTATATACATCTAAGTCTAACTACTAGGAGTTATAGGATTTAAATTTAATTAATAATATATTTAAAATACTTTTTAGATAGTCGATATTAATATAGTAAATGCATTAAACTAAATCTTTTTATTAAAAACTATATATCAAATATGGTACTATCTAGATGACCCTCCTAATTAGAAGAAATTGTTAACCAAATGTCGATGCCGATATTTATTCAAAATACGAAGTTATTAGTTAGTAAATACGAAGTTATCTTATCCTCTCAGGCACAAAACGATAATATATTTTGACACTAACACATTTTTAAAAAATAACAAATTAAATACATAAAACAAATCCCTATGAGGCTTGTGATTTAATAATTATTAAATTAAATGATTAAAATTAAAATAATAAAAGAAAAGACATTTAATTTGCGTACTTAATCTAAAAAATGATATAAAACTTTAATATTATTTTAATTTATTTACTTTTTTGAATAACAATTTTGTATTTAATTATTAGTGGATCAATTAATTCATATTTCAAAATTTTACTAAAAAATAATAAAATTTTAGTCTTTTTTTTAAAGAGTATATCAAAAGAAAATTAAACAAAATAAAAAATTTATAAGCTAATTAAATTAGTTCCCTATCCCATTCACAGAAAATCCCTCAATCCTCCCCATCTTCTCCAGACGGCAAACTAAAAAACTCTTCCCATCTTGGCATCTTCTCCATAGACGGCAACTAAAATTGTCTCTCTATCGTCTACCAAAGTTATGATCCCAGTTAAGTTTTGTGATTTTGAAGGTATGTCCTCCCTTCTATGGGTATTTATTGTCTCCCTCTTTACTTTCTATATTCCAATTTGGCCCCAATTCTTATTCTAGAATTTTGATTATGCTTTCTCTGTTCGAATTTGGTCCCAATTCCTCTGTAGCATGTAAAAAAATCTAATATAAAACTAATTAGGAAAATTAATTAGCCATTTAATTTATTGTTTGATTTAATACCTTATAACCAATATTATCTTGAATTCTCCTTCTCTCTTTGGTCGACTTCAGGTAGTATATGTTGAATTCTTTAATTTTATGATGTGACCATGTTAAGAACAATGTGCTAGCAAATAAGTTGTAAAGTCAGTACAGTATTTTTTTTTTCTATTTCATAAAAGGGTTATCACCATAAATGAATATTTTTTTAATTATTTGAATTACAAATGGCAGATGGATGATCGAAGTTGGATGTATAGGCATGTTGGGAAAAAGTCTAAATATATACATGAATTTATGAGTGGGGTCAATATGTTTCTTGATTTTGCATTTTCTAATCCCGAGTGGGTAGATGATGGCATGATTCGGTGTCCTTGTGCCAAGTGTGGTTTCATAAACTATAAATCGCGTGAAGATGTAGAAATGTGTCTTTATAAGCATGGATTTGTACCAAACTACACTACATGGATGGAGCATAGGGAGTCACTTGAGAAAGTAGGGAATTTTGAAGACGATATTGATGAAGGAAATCAAAATTTTGCCTAAAGACATGCTAAGGGATATTACAAGCTGCATTAACCCTGAATTTGATGAGGATCCTAATAGCGAATCAGAGGATTTTATGACCAACTAAAGGCTGCAGACGAGCCCTTGTGGGATGGTTGTCAAAATTACACCAAGTTATCAGCCGTAACTTTGTCGTTGCACCTAAAATCCAAGTATTGTTTGTCAAATACTGGATTTGATGCTTTTCTTTCAGCTTTCAAGGAAATATTTCCTAAAAACAATAAATTACCCGAGTCATTTTATCACTACAAGGCCTTAATGAAGGACCTTGGGCAACCTCTACAACAAATACATGTGTGTAATAATGATTTGTTTCGTGGAGAATATGCAGATTTAGATGCTTGCCCAATTTTTAACGAATCTAGATATAAAAAGCATGTCAATGTTAAAGGGAAAAAGAATAAACCAATAGCAAGGAAGGTCTTAAGTTTTTTACCAATTATACCAAGGCTTCAAAGGCTTTATTTGTCATCAAAAATGGTCGAGCCTATGAGGTGGCACAAAGAAAAATGATGTGATATTCTAGGTGAGCTAAGGCACCCTGCTGATAGCGAGGCTTAGAAAGATTTTGACCTTAATTACCCATCTTTTGCTAAAGATGCTCATAGTATAAGACTTGGCTTAGCTACTGATGGATTTAATCATTTTGGGCATTCTAGCAAACCTTATTCAACATGGCCAATTTTTCTTGTTCCATACAATCTCCCCCCTTGGATGTGTATGAAAGGGGAGTACATGTTTATGCCATTGCTTATCCCAGGTCCACATGGACCTGGAAGAGAAATTGATGTGTATTTGCGACCTCTTATAGAAGAACTAAAGACTTTGTGGGATGTTGGAATTGATACATATGATGCAGTCTCAAAGCAAAATTTTAATATAAAAGTAGTTGTAATATGGACCATCACATGTGGTTTTCTTTTCGTGATGGTCTTGGCTGTCACCAAAGATTATTTTGAACTTTTGTCTTTGTGATGGCTTAAAAGCAATCACGTTAAGGAGAAATATATAGGTGATGGTTACATGTCATCTCAAAAACTAAAAATTAATTTCGGACAATATTTGGTGATTGAAATAGCCGTCACACGCACACACACACACACACACACATATATATATATATATATATATATATCCACGATGGCAAAATTAAACATCACTAGAGCCATCATATATATACTATTTTTTTTATGACTCAAATAATCCATCACGAAATATTATCAATTGTGATTGCTTTTGAAAATCGTCACTAGGATCCATCACGTATGCTTGATTTTCAATTATTTTGTGATTTCTTAAAAAGTCCATCACAAATTACTAACTTTTGTGATTGTTTTAAAAAAGTGTCACAAAGTTCCGTCACGTATTTTTGTTTTTCTAGTACTGATCTTAATCTATTTTATAATCTCATGACTAATAGTCCCAAGCTCAAATTTAAAAATAAACAAGACACTTGGGATTAATAGTCATATCTCAAATATAATCCTTACAAACAAACATAGATAGGACTATTAATCTCAAGTGTCTTGATTGTTTTTAAAATTTGAGCTTAGGACTATTAGTCCTAGGATTATAAAATAACTTAAGATGATGGATTATTTAATACTATGTTCTACATGATATTATAATCCCTAGCATTTGGGATTAAAAATTATAACTTCCGAGAAATTTGAATTTATTGTAAAATAAATTTATTTAATTAAATAATGAATAAAATTATATTATACGTTATTATTATGTGTTAGTAAGATAAAGGTTGTTCTATAACCTAATTATGTCAGAATGTCGTAGTATTTTGGCTACGTGAATGAATTAAAGTGTTTGAATTTTCAAGACAAAAATAAAAGTTTTCCGAGAAATTTTTCGAAAAACACTATTAACTGATTTCTGCTTGGGAATTAATTTTGAACTTCCGAAAAATACGTAATGATAGAATAATAAGGGAGGATGAATAATGTAATAATAATTCAAGTATGGCTAACGCAGTTTTTCGCCTATGTACTAAAATTGAGAACGGTAAGAAACGTAAAGATTTGTTTAATGATGCTCGTATAATAGTAAGTATTATACGAGACAATGAATACGAGTATGATACGAAGTATTATACGAGTATATATGAAAGTTAGTATAACATGTATGACGAAATATTATACAAACTAGTATACATAAAGGATACGAGGATTTTACGTTAAACATTTAAATCTTATTGCATTGGACTTGTAGGAATTGTGCAAGCCTAATTGGTATTATGTTAAGGCCCAATGAAATGAAATGCAAGCCCAACGTTAGGCCCAAGTAATTAAAATCTAAAGCCAAAACTAAGAACCGGATCCGTGGATCAAACCAATGGGTAAACGGGTAAGAAAACCCATGAGGGCCCCATGAGTGAGTCATGGATGGCCTTGGTGGCCAAGCAAAGGATAAAAGTTGTGATGACCAAGTAATGAATAGTAAGGAGGTTAAAGAAAGGAGGTGGGATGGCCTAAAAGACCTTTATGCCCTCACTTTAGAAATCTTATAAATAGAGAGGGTGTTAGTTCATTTGTTACTTGTTAAATTCCATCAACATCCTAGAACTTATAATATTGAGAGAGAAGAAGAGCTAGTGTGACGACCCCAAAATAGGTCCATTCCATCCAACCCATTCTGAGTCGCCAAATACATGGTACAGAAAATAACTACAACTTTATTACAACAATTGTCGTGCAAAATACAACAACACATATACTATGAGTTTGGATACAAATATATACCAAATGTGACACATGTCCCAACCATGGACAGCACCTCACAGTGACACCTTACATAAAGGTATAGTCAAAAACTGTTTTAGAAACTAAAATCTTTGGGAAGTGCTCAAGGAAACCTTCGTACATAGGAGGCCATGCTTCTAGGTTATGATAGATATCATATGGCCACAGAATTATCCTTGGTTAACCCAATAGACCCCAAAGAAAAACGAGAAGATTACTATCATATTCTTCCCAATGGTGAGTCTTCTCTTGATTTATCATTATCTCCACTGTTTCAAATTGAGAATTATACTTCAAACAAACACTAAGATTATATAGGTAGTGCTCGTAAATATACTCAGCAAGTGGATGAGCACAACCCTGTCTTATGATGACACGAGGTTGTATGTCATTAGACATCTTGTATGATAGTGGCAAAACACCCTTCCAACGTTGGGTTCGCCTCTCCCTATATGATTCACCAAATATAACTACTAAAAGATGTATACAACACGCTTGTCTATACTGTTTAGGGAGAACTCCACAGCTAGAGACCACCGTTCTATTCCTTGTTACCCCCGCTCGACCCAGCTACACTTTTATTACCTGAAAGGAATTGTGAAGCAAAAGGGTGAGCACAACTAGCTCAGTAAAGAATATCATGACTAAAGATAATTAAATTATCAATAGCCTTCATCAATAACAAATCAGAGATTTAGAACATATGGTAGATGATAAAATTTCAACCATAGTTGCAGTGGAACGAGCAATCCATTAGAAGAGTCAAATAGACAATACATATTCTATTATCTTCTACTATGTTAAAAGTCCACCAACAATGTTTTATCCTCAGAACATCAATCAACAGTTCCTTTCCATAATTATATGAATATCTCATAATCATAATTGTAATTCTAAATTCCTCTTCGTACCCGTGATTTAATATAATTTTCATCACATGTCTTTACCGAAACATCAAAGATCATGGTTATACCAAATCACGCCTCTGCTCATAATCATCATACTAATAAATTCATCTTTGCACTACGGCCAAAGATATTCATCCACATTCATCTTCGCACTAATCGCCAAAGATATTCAATAACAGTCATCTTTGCACTACGGGCCAAAGATATTCATTAATGAGCCATCTTTTGCACTACTGAGCCAAAGATATTCCTCAACAGCTCATATTTGCACTACTGAAATAATATATTAATATCTCAAAGAAATATATAATCATTTCGAATTTATATAAATAATAATTATAACCATGTTGATCAATTCACCTTTGCACTTAAGCTAAAGATATTCAATTATAAATTCAATGGTCATGATCATACCAAATCACAATTCAACTTTTCACTCTTCGCCAAAGAGAACCCTAGTAATGATCATACCGATAATCTACCCATCTTTATACTCAAGTGAAAGAAAATTTCAACATCGTGGTTATAAAATGTTATATATGATAATAAAATCAATATAATCAATATATAGTTTTAATCTCCGAGAGTAATATTCATAAATCAACTATAATTTGGTTAGAAAAAGAAACCAATTTTGTAGTGAATAGTACACTGTGAATAAGTAACTCGTGAATAGTAACTCGTCAATAAGAACTCATGAATAGTAACTCATGAATAGTAACCTCGACACAAAAAGGTAGAAATTCCACAATAAAATCCATACCAATATTTCTATATAATGATATTGAAAGAATAACATTTCTTAAACTTATAAACAATTTATTTTAATTGTTTACACTTTACTAAATAATGCATTTAATCATCATAAAATGCCAAACTTATAAGATTTCATCACCAATAACCAAAACCCTCATCAAAAATCAGATATACCACATATATGATTCTCAAGCCATAAAATCATATTTTCCAATTTTCTTCCTTCACATAACATATTGAACTCATTTATTCATAACTAGTCCATTTTCATAAAAAATACCAAATCAGTTCTAAAAATATTTCTTTTACGGGATTTAGCAGAATATAGTCCCATATTGAACATATATTTTTTCTTAGAATTTTAAAATTCATTTACTATTTTTCATATGACCAAAACCGCAAATATTTAGACATTTATCATAAATTGTACTTTTATCCAAAATTCAAATTCACAGTACAATCGATATTATATAGATGTACTCCCAATAAAAATTTCATCAATTTTGGAGTTAACCACAAGGAATTATAAGCGGTTACTTTTAAAATAGTTTTTCTCATAAAACTCATAACTCTTAATCTATACATCCAAAAATCACCATTTTGGACACAATCAATAAAACTCATCAACATATCATTTCCAATTTTTCCAGAATTTTCTGAAGGTCAAGAAGTACGAACTGAAAAACATAATAACCCTTAAAATCCCTTACTATCCCTTACCTCAAAAGAGCAGTACTTCTGACTGGAATATCGGATGAAAAACCGAAGAAAACTTCTACTAAATAGCAACTCTCAAAGTATCTAAATACTCTCAAAAATATGCTTGATAATATAGAGAGAAAGAAAACTTGTTTCTGGTGTGATTTTCAATTTTAACTTAGCCCTCTATTTATAGGAAAATTTAAGCAGACTTGACCTGCAACCTGATGGCTTTACCTGCTACTATTCTCACCCACCACATTTGAAATAAAATTCAGTACATTTCTTCACCAACCACAAGTGGGGCCCACCAATTCTAGAATTTTCCACCAAAATCATTTATAAACCTAATTTCCGAATCAGTCACCTCTTAAAATTCATAACAAATCATACGTTCATTTTTAACGGTTCAAAATTTGTGGACATATACTTAACTTATATATGTATAACATATCCAAAAATTACAATGATCCAACGGTCGGATTAAAAATTATAACTCACGCAATATATCTCAAAAATACTGGTTTAATTTTTAATACCTTCATTCCGACAAAAATACTGATAAAATGCCTCAACATTAATTCCTTCATTTATAACCACATAAATAAATCCATCATTTATATCCATAACGAATAAATATTTTCTTATCATATAAATCAATAATTAATTATTCACAAATAATATTACGTAATCACAATTATGACAACCAAAGCCATTCCTGCAGAAAGAGGGGGTTTCAATAAGAATTTCTCCTTCTTGGCCGCAATTAGGTGACCAAACCTCTCCTTGATGTAATTTTCTAGACATTGCCAATAATATTATCTAATAATATTATTCAAATAATATGAATTATTGATCGATAATGAGAAATATTGTGCGATGATAATTATTAAAACAACAATAATATAAAATATCAACGCAACAATTATTATTGAATCAATAAAATAAAATATTGAATAAAGAATTACCGTAACAATTATTGAGTAGTGCCTTCTTATGTAAGGATCAATAATTCAAAAATACCGTAAAACCGCGGTGCTATTCGCGCAAAACACGCGTATTATTGTATTTTAACCACCGGGTATTCCAATAGTGTTAACGGTAACGATTACGCCATTATTTATAAAAACTTAATTTTGTCATTTTCTTCATCCGACAGTTATTCAGTTATGGGGCCCACAAATGGTTTAGCGCCGTAAATATTTAATATTCCCAACGTAAAGAATATTCCACGACCAAATGAATATTCCCCGACAACAATGAATATTCTATAACCACTTGTGTATTTTGAAAAAATTCATATATCGCCCTTAACTTTAACTTTTATCAATTTAACCATTTACTGAATAGTAATTATAAGAAAAATTGAATACTTTTATTTCATAAAATTCGGGGTCTTACAGCTAAAGCTTTCATAATTCAAGTAGAAAAGAATAAGAAACAAGTTGATCATCAAGGGTAAGAATTCTTAACCATGATTCTCCATCTCGTCAATTGATTTTTGATAGAGAAGTGGATAGTGGTAGAGCATGTATGTTATAAAGTGATAAGGATGGTTATTAGAGAACTTAAGCTTTAATAAACAATGTTGTAAGATAAGCATAATCATGAAAGTTATAAACTAATGAAGAATTTGACATGTATATGATTTGAATGAAATATGTTTGGTTAGACTGATGGAATGAATCCATTTTGAACGATGTAAAAATCTCAAGTAACGAAGTTATGGCGAAATTTGCGAGATTAGACGATAATCGTCAAAATCGTTAAATTCTCGGAATGAAAGTCAAAAGTTAGCATTAAGCTCGAAAAAGTTGGTTTTCGATGGAGATTAGTCTCAATTTGCATTTGAGAGTTGCGGACTCGAAAATGACCAAATTCTGACTTAGAACGAAGAAACGAGCTTTGAACATTCACAGACGTTTAACGTTTTCATAATAATGAACTAATCGGTGAATTCTGAGTTAAAATATTTGAAAATGAAATGTTTTCTAATGAAAACATAGAGCATGTGATTTGTGAGCTAATGGCTTTTGAATGAGTCAATTCGGACTTATAACGAATAAGTTATGGGGCCGGAAAGTTCACACAAGAAAAAAAATTTGTCAAATTTTTTTGTGGCTTCGGTACACCACCAGCATGTACCCAAAGCATTGTCTTTGGCATATAGCAGTATCACGCTTGACCATCACCCACTAAGGAGTGGTGCAAAGAAGGGCGATTAGTAGTGAAGTGACTCATGTACAAGCATCGCCGAAGTCCCGTAAAGGTATTGTGAACTTGAGCCGCAGCATGTTAAGTCATGTGGAAGGAAGTTGAAATGGCCACCAACACTAGAATAGAGGCAGTAAGAAATGAAAATTTGAATAATGCATGTAAGGGTTTATTAAAGGTAAGTTATAACCTTAACTTAACTTGAAGTCACATCCTTAGGGATGATAATAACTGTAAGGATTACAACTAAAGGTTGACGAGCAATTACATAAACATAAGTACAATGTAATAGGATAAATCGTAACGAATGTTAAACAATCTAAAGCATGATTAGATTAAGAAGAAGGGTAAGATATATTAGTGACCTTACTTGATTATATACGACCTAATGTGGTATGTTATGTGATCATGTATTGTAGAATCCTTAAAGACAAAAATGGAATGTATAATTACTGTAGAAGACGCTAAAGGCAAGTGTTCTAACCCTTGTCTATGTTCATTCTGGACAAGCTTTGTAATTCATGTACCTTAAGCATGACTTGATGTATGATGAAGTAGAAGCCAATTCCTACGGCTAGACTTAAGATGTTTTGTAGATTTCTAGTTAATATATCAAACCATTGTTAAAGTTGTTATGTTTTGCCAAACTATTTTGGTATTGATTTCAAAGAAAGACTGAGTATGCATAAATAAATATGTTGTCATCAAACGACAAGCACGTGAGGTTGTCAAACCTTAAACGTACATACGTTTAAAAAAAGTAGTGTTGTATAACATAGAGTACTATAGGCTGATCACCTAGACGTGCTCGTAAGATATGTCGGACTTACGGACTTGGTGCCGGGATGTCGTTTTCAAAGAAAGAATGAAATGCTCAAGGTCTTGGACCGAATTTATGTTGAATGGATGTTGTTCATTGTGAAACGTTTTAAAGAAAAGAGAAGTGCTATTTTGAATTATCAATAGTACTTCATAACTATTGTTTCAGTTATTGAAGATATACGATTTATATGATTCAAGCCTGTTGTTTAAATGAAATTGTCATACTTGCTGAGCTAGTTATGCTCACTCTTGCTTGAACCATATAAATGTAGCTAAGACCGAACGGACTGAAGGATCTGGTGAAGATAAAGGGAAGGCTGAGGCGAACCAATATGTTGCCTTTATAATAGTATAGGTTGAATGTTGTCATTATTTGATATTATGACAAGAACACATGTAATGGTCATAAAGAACCTGGGTATGATAATATTGTTTTGGAATATATGAAAGATATTTTCACTCTTTTGAGGTATTTCAATTGAATGATTGTGTGAATCAGAAGACCGTAAAGACTATCTCATCGGGTTAGAAGATACCCTGATTTGGGGGCGCCATGAGGTTGGTATCGTAGTCATGAGGATATAAAACTTAAGTGGGGGAAAGAACCTTAAGTCATAACCTTAAAAAAAGTTAAAGAATTAAAAGATGAAGTTAACCCTAAAAATGCATTAAATGTGATATGTGTTTTTATTATTTTACTGACATGTACTAATCAAACTAAATTATTTTGTTGATGTCAAGAGAAAATGAAATGTATAGGGATATACATGTAGTAAGTGAGGAATCGGTGAACCAAATAAAGATCTTACCGAACCCTATAGCAGAAGAGCCGGAAGTGGTGGTAATCGAGTAAGGAGACTCGGAAGACTTAGACCTCATGTCCATGTTTGATGGCATGTCAGAGGTGGAGGTGGAGGTGGTGTCTTTTAACACCGTAGCACATGCGGAATAGATGACTCTGGGGGAGTCATTGAAGGCATTATTTATGGTATTATTGGATAGAAATATCCAGTTGGGAAAGGAGGTCAGAGAGTTGAAGGAGGAGGTCCAGGAAATCATGGAGGATAAGAAAAGCATGGAGTCGATGTGGGAGGAGGAGCATAATGAGCGTGTTTTGGCAAAGGACAAGGTCAACGAGCTGAAACAGGAGACCTTTGAGCTCAGGCAGGAGCTAAATGTCAAGAAGCAGAAGATTGGGAGGATGTCCTATATACATAAGAGTTCTCATGCAGATTTTCAGTAGCAAGTAGTTGGGTATCCGATAGAGGTAGGGCAGACTCAGCATACTATCAGCCGAGATATTATTACCGGTCTTGCCAACGCAGATTTTGAGAATGCCATAAGGCAGATATAAACTAGTAGTAGCTAGAGTAGAGTTAGATATGTAAATATGATGTATCTAGTAGTGACGTAAAACCCTCTTTTGTATATCAAATGGTAGTCTTTTGTTAATCCCTATTTTTGGAAAGCAATTGCGGGATAGTAATGTAATCAGCTAAGGCTGTGTAATGACGAATGTTATAGTATTATACTATAAGAAGTAATCAATATAAGCCTTTTTATGGAACATATTGTGCAATGAGTTGAAGTTATTGTTTAAATAATGAATAATAACTAACTAACAAGAAGGAAGTAATAATGATGTGTTGTTTGTTTTAACAGAAAAATGTCGCCAAGAAGAAGACAGCGAAATCAAGATGCTAATGTAAATCAACCGGCGGGAGGTTCGGTTAACCCGATGCAAGAGTTCGTTAACTTGTTAACGGCCGCTTTTAATAAGAGTGGGGCAAATATTCCTGTAAATTCTAGGGAAGTACGGGCTATTACTTTTAAGGATTTTAAGAGTGTCGGTCCGCCGGAGTTCAAAGGAACTACGGACCCAATAGAAGCTCATACTTGGGTAAAAGAAATAGAGAAGGCATTTGTTATTGCAAATGTCGAGGAGGGGCAAAAGGAGCTTTTGCCACCTATATGATGAAGGGAGAGGCCAATTTCTGGTGGGAGGCGAACCATGCTAGGGCTGGTATAGAAAATCTTACGTGGACGCGGTTCAAGACGATTTTCTTCGAGAACTATTTTCCCAAAAGTATGCAGGGAAGGATGGAGATGCAGTTTCTAGAGTTGAAACAAGGGGAAATGACGGTTCCCCAATACGCTGCCAAGTTCAATGAATTGGCGAGGTTTGCTCCACATAAGTGTTAGGTTTGTAATATTCACTAACGCAATCAAATTGCAAAATTAAGCGGAAGCGTGATAAAATCAGAGTTTAAAAAATTTACAAACCATATACCCGGATCACCCTTTATGCACAATTATTAATTAAACGAAAAAATAAAGAATAAAATCATACCCTTGAAGATCGAGCTTCCTCAGGTACAAGTTCACCTCCAAATCCTTTCGCGTTCAACTTGAATCCACCGGGTTTGGTTCCTTCCTTTGATCAACGTTAGCCACCCAAATGTTTGGCCTCTGAGGTGATCCACCAAGGAAAAAGAATTTTCAAGAAGAAGGTGTATTGCTCAACCCTAGTTTTCTATCTCTATAGAAAGAGGCGTCTCTCCAACAAATTGGAATTATTACGTAGTTGTAAAAGTCAACAACCACCCACCACCCATAATAAGACTCCTCTTATTTATAGATGTGGGCAACCCACCTTAACAATTAAGGAATTGGGATTTATTTAATTAATTAAATTCTTTTAATTAATTAAGCTCCCTAATCTTATTAGGGATAATTAATTAAACTCTTTTAACTAATTTTCCTTCCTAATCCAATTAGGAATAAATAAGAGTACTTATATTAAATTAATTTCTAAACTCTTTTAGAAATTAAAATAATAATAATTGTAATAATATTAATAAGACTCCTCTTATTAATTTATATTTAATATTTCTAAAATATTAAATAATAAATATTAAGCTATTTAATTTATTCTATCACCATAGATTAAATTAAATATACTTAACATATTATTACGATTATGCCATTAACTTCTTAAATAATTATTCTTCCTTTTATGGTGTGTCCCTTTAGGTTCACCATATTAAACCGGTTGTGAATAAATCAATTAGAACAATTCTAATCTTATTTAAATAAATAAATTAAATAATTAATTTATTTAAATAAATAATATTTATTCTACAATAGGATAAGCCTCCTAGCGATCAACGACTTTCCGGATAATATAGATTTCAACATTAATCATTAAAGAACCTTTGAATAAATAGTTACCGTGACAATTCAATCCTTCCACCATACAATGTCCCAATTAAATATAAGACATGGAATTATCACAAGTCTTATTTTATTTAATTATATGTATTTCGACTCTTAAATGCACAACTCCAAATAATGCAAATTAGAAAATCCTTTCTAATTTCATTCTCGCCTTAACCAAGGACTACTTTGGGTTGTCATTTATCGAATCACATAGACATTTCTCTTTTTTTAATAGAAGTGGTAGATTCTTTATTGATCATACATTATCTCCATGTGCAACTTATTATACCCAAGCATACCCTTTGATATACCCTAAGGGTCTTAAGGAATAAGTCAAAGTATAACTCATCATACACAAGATACTATGATGATCTCAAGTCCAAGGATCACTTGTACTACTATCACTACAGGAATTCCTATTGACAGGCAAGTAAAACTCCATTAGGTATTCCTTAGCGAGCCAATGCTTCGATGAACTTATTCTCTAATAAGCACCTACATACTTGCTTTAGTGTCTCCACACAAATGATCATGAGATCAATCATCCTCATCCAATGAATGAAGTTAACGTATGTACCAATCTATCCGGATTTACTAATCCCCAATTTAGTAATCCAATGATTGGGAACTATTTTAGTTTTAAGCTTTCTAAGAATTTAGATCTCATTAGAATGATCATCATCATTATTCTAAAAGCATTGCTTAAAACTATGGGTTTATCACATATTATAAAACAAAGATCATAGATAATTAAAAGCCTTTAATAAATGAATACTTTTTATTAATAAATGAATAAGATTGTTACAAAGTATATGCTTTATCATCAAACATGATTCGCTTGTGTGCATACTACTTTCAATCTCTCACTTGCACTAAGCCAATCGCCATTGTATCTTATACTCTTCTTCTCTAAGTGACGATTATCCTGCAGTTGGATAAGCTTTAGTTAATGGATATGTAATGTTGTTCATGAGAGTCCACTATCTCTAAAGTGATTTCCCATCTTTTAATGATTCTAATAATCAAATGAAAGTGCCACAACACATGTTTAGATCCAAGATGAGACTTAGGAACTATTCCTAGTTCTGTAATGAACTTTTAATCCAAACAATCAACTTGCAGCTTCATTTATAGCTATATACTTTGTCTTTATCACTTAACCAGCAACTCTTTGCTATTTGGAACCTTTCCAATTCAACGCACCTTTGCTCAAGATAACGCTTTACCTTAAAATGGATTTTCATCATCTTGAGTGCATGTCTTCGAAAAACTTGAGTCTGCTAAGCCCTCTAGTTTTAATTAAGACCCACCATGAATATGATCACATCCTTAGTGTCGGTTAAGCATTTTAAGATGTTTTTCACTGACTCATAGTGAACTTCTCCATAATATGACTGATCAACATCAGGACTCAGTACATTTCATTGCATGCATGATTGTCACTCATGCGACCTCTCTTTTCGTGAGTCCTGTGGGGACTATTAAGAGAGATACTCCCATAGCTCATCGACATGAGACATCTCTTGGAGTTTGCCATGCTAAACGACTTTAGCATCAAATGAATATACGTTCCTCGGGTTAAGTCGAGCATCTTCTTGTATCTATCTATATAGATTTTATCCCCAATTAAGATACTCTTCCCAAACCATTCATGGAGGAATGTTTAGACAACTTTATCTTTACTTGATTGTAGCATTGGTATGTAATTCCTCATCCGTAGTATATCAACATATAATACTAGAAATTTCACGACGCCCCCATCGACCCTTTTGTACACACTAGAAGTCTTACCTCATCGAATGTAACTCGGATCATCATCTTCTATGATGTGTACCTCATCATCATCATCCATGATGAATCCATACCTCCTAGGTATCTTTGGTACTATTCCAGATTTATGATTTGGTTGTGGTACAATAGGTCTATCTACAGGTTCCTCTTATTTGACTTATAGTGTTTTGTGGATCATGAACTCTTCAAGATCTATAATCCTCCCACTAGCCCTTCAATGATAAACACCTTTATCTTAGAAGGCAGGGTGTTTTGCAATAAACACCTTTTGCTAAGTAGAATTATAGAACATATACCCTAAACTTACTTTAGGATGTCCCACAAATCTGTACATGTCAAATCTTATCCCAAGCTTATCCTTTGAAACCTTTTCACATAAGTTGACAACCCCTTATCTTAACATACTTAAGATTAGAATCCTCCCCATCCATAACTTTTATGGAGTCTTGGGGTTGGATTTTGAGGTTACCTTTTCGTAGATATGCAGCCATTTCTAGGACATTATCCCGTATGATATTGGAATGTCGGTAAAATCATTATGGACCGCACTATCCCAACAAGGTACGATTTTTTCATTCAGATACATCAATCAATTATCACAGATCGGGATGTGTCCATTATGAGAAAACCATTTGAGATGATCTAGAAACTTATTGCACAAGTATTTATTTCTTGATCTAATCAAAGAATCTTAATACATTGCCAATTTGTTTCATTTACAATTCTTTGAACCTTTCAAATAATTCACACTTGTATTTCAACAAATACATACATTCAACTCTTTGAATGATCATCTCTTTTTCTTATACTAGTTTGTTCAATTTACAAAATAATTTTCACGTAAGTTAAGTATACAAAATCCATTAAGTAATCTTTCAGTTCTATACGAAACATTATTATTATAAATAGAACAACAATTGTTCTTAATTATAATACCAAAAATTTTATTGTCCAACAATAAAATGGAAATAATATTTCTAACAAGAATTAGAATACAATAACAACTTATTGACTTAATAGATTTGCCCATAGGCAGTGCTAAACTATAAGTTTCTATAGCTAATGCAACAACCTTTGCTTCATTTCCCACACATAGGATTACTTATCTATGTTCAGCTTTCCACTTCTGCTTGGTCCCTTCATAAATCTATATTTATGATAACCAAAGTCGGTATCCAATACCCAAGTAGAACCTTGACTTAAAGAAAAATTTATTTAAATCATGAACAAAATTGTATTTAAATCAAACTTCACTAAGCTTCTTTTGGTTAGCCTCTGCAAGATACTTCGCAGCTTTCTTTCCAAAGGTCCGAAGCTTATAGCGGTGGAAGCAAACTCCTTTGCTATCCGTGACGCTTTTGTTCTTATTATCCTTTGTTTATGCCTTTCTATTTACCTTCTTTGAATCGTTCTTCTTTTTCGTAAGATCCTTTGGCCCCTACCAAGAAGACTTGATCTTTCTTGGTTGGAAAGTGACTCTCAACATTTTTCAATATGTTAAGCAAATCAATGAGGCCGATATCTAGCTTGTTTATATGAAAAATTCACAACAATTAATGAAAGGAGTCCGGAGTGAGTACAAGATCAAATCTTGCTCAACTCTCCATCCATGACAAAACTCGTTGTCCTAATTGATCAATCAAATTGATAATGTTAAGGACTTTTATCCGCATCTTGTAGTGTCACCTGGTCATTCTAGATCTAAGAGCTCCTTAGATATCTCGATATCTATTAGTCCTACTTTCCTCACCATCAACTACTTGATGTGCAGGAATATAGTAGAAGCATCCATAGTTTCATCACCGACGCCAAGCTCATTACTTTCATAGATGCAAGCATGATGCATTGAGCCAATCAGTGCATCATCTTACCACTTTCTAAAAGTAGCAATGTCTTCCTCGGAGGCATTATCTCGCAACCATTCTTGAGGATAGGCGACATGAAGGACATAAGATAGCGTTTACCATGAGAACTGTTCTCAAATTCCTTAACCAATCCGCTTAATTGATTCAGTTAATTTAGCATCTAATATGCTTCGCATGATAGTAATTTTAGACATTGTAAAATTTCTCAAATGAATTTGTAATTAACAACATTTTAACATACATTCTTTTATTAATTACCAAAATAAATTAGGTCTTGTTTTAAATTGGTATCTCCCACTATTTTCTTCAAACTATATTACCCTCACTTATATAGTTCGACAAAATCTAATTAAAGATTTGCTAGTGAGAATAAGGATCCCATTTCAAATGTATATAGCCTTGTGGTGACACAACAAACTATATATAAATAAATAAGTAGACAAATTTTGTCAATTACATCAACTATGCAACTCCTTTTCTTTTGCCTCTTAGATTATTTTGATCAAGTGGTGGCACATCCGAATCAAAATTATCCAAGTTAAGTCTGACCTAGCACTCCATATATTCAAAAAAGAAAATATCATCCTTGTGGTGACACAACAAAAATAATATTGTTCAATTTTCTTTATAAGCATCAAATGTGATAAATTAACATCTTAAATAATTAATACTTGCCTTGTGGTGACACAAACAAACTCATATTAAATATTTAATACTCTATTAATTTTATCATGCTAGAAAGCTGACGTTTGATATTCCAAATATCTTTGAACGCTTAGGACTTAATATATAAAAATTGAGGGTTTGTTATTAATTTGTCTCATCTTGTTTAGCGTATTACATATATATATATAAAATACGCGTCATATTAATGAACATGCGAAGCATGTTTGCATAATATATAATATATATAGTATAAGCATGCACATATAGAATACTATATTCTACCCTGGATTGATTATGGACTTTTATTCTAGTTTGGTTCACTTTAGAGCCACCAAGTGAACCAAAAAGTCAAACCCTAGGGGTGCAAGAAATAATATTTAAATATAACTATTACATTTAAACACAGGCTCCATTACAAACGGGTCTTCAAGCGCCCTTGCTCCTTGATCTTCAATTTTTCAAAAATTAATTCTAACTATTCCTATTACAAAACTATTTAAAATAAATAGAAACCTCGATCGCTGATCGAGGGGAAAGTACATAGGGGAGAAATAGAATTTACATTAAGAAAAATTAGAGAAGGCGAGGCTGTGCAGAATTCCCATTTAATAAAACCCATACATTCATGCATCCAACTAAAATAAAATCCAATCGCATTGGTCAATAGTCCATAATCAATCTCATTTATTATCATACACATCATCATATATGCATCAATAAATAACATTCATCTTATGAATAATAAACATTTAATATATATATATTGATATCATTTAATGGGCAAATTTAGTTAGTATAAAATCTATTTTTGAATAAAAATAAACTCCTTTATTTAAATCCAAATTTAAATCAAAATAAAACTATTTTATTTTAATTTATCTAATTTTGAATAAAATAAACTATTTTATTTTAATCAAAATCTTTAATCAAAATAAACTCCTTTATTTTAATTAATTATGGAATCCAATTCCAAGTAAAAAAAATTATTAAAGGAAACACTAATTCTTTTCCTATTCACAAATAAACTCCTTTATTTTTGAATAATATGAAATCTTATTTCATATTTAAATAAACTCCTTTATTTAAGGAAATATGGAATCCAATTTCAACTCTAATTAGTTATCATGGAATCCAATTTCAACTCTAATTAGTTAGCATGAAATCTAATTTTAAAATTAAAATAAATTTTTATTTTAATTATAAAATTATTAAGATTAAAATAAAACTTTATATTTTAATATTAAAATAAACCTTTTATTTTAAAATTAAAATAAATTTTTATTTTAATTATATAATAATTAAGAATATATATATATATATATTCGTAATATTATATATATATATATATATATTTCCGTGCATTATTAAAGCTTCTGCCGAAATCTTGTTTCAGGATTCATGAATTTCGGTTATTCAAGTTAACATGGATTCCCTTTTATTTCCGTACATGAATCAAAAAGAAATCATGCAAGCTCCTGCCGAAATCCTGTAGCTTTGAAAAAAATAGTGACTCACGTGCCTCCAAAAAATTGCTCCTGCCTTGTAATATATATATAATATATCATATATCATATATATAATATAATATATATATACTAATACATTACCACTCCTTTTTTTTTTATGTTTTTTCATGTTTCCTTGTTGCCACGAAACAACAGTTTTTTTTTTTTTTTTTAAATAAATTTTATATAATAAAATTATGCCCAATTAAATTGTTCTAAACACATATCAATATACATATCAAATTTGAACAATTAATAATTTGCATAAAGGCTTGGCTCTGATGCCACTGTTAGGTTTGTAATATTCACTAACGCAATCAAATTGCAAAATTAAGCGGAAGCGTGATAAAATCAGAGTTTAAAAAATTTACAAACCATATACCCGGATCACCCTTTATGCACAATTATTAATTAAACGAAAAAATAAAGAATAAAATCATACCCTTGAAGATCGAGCTTCCTCAGGTACAAGTTCACCTCCAAATCCTTTCGCGTTCAACTTGAATCCACCGGGTTTGGTTCCTTCCTTTGATCAACGTTAGCCACCCAAATGTTTGGCCTCTAGAGGTGATCCACCAAGGAAAAAGAATTTTCAAGAAGAAGGTGTATTGGCTCAACCCTAGTTTTCTATCTCTATAGAAATGGCGTACTCTCCAACAAATTGGAATTATTACGTAGTTGTAAAAGTCAACAACCACCCACCACCCATAATAAGACTCCTCTTATTTATAGATGTGGGCAACCCACCTTAACAATTAAGGAATTGGGATTTATTTAATTAATTAAATTCTTTTAATTAATTAAGCTCCCTAATCTTATTAGGGATAATTAATTAAACTCTTTTAACTAATTTTCCTTCCTAATCCAATTAGGAATAAATGAGAGTACTTATATTAAATTAATTTCTAAACTCTTTTAGAAATTAAAATAATAATAATTGTAATAATATTAATAAGACTCCTCTTATTAATTTATATTTAATATTTCTAAAATATTAAATAATAAATATTAAGCTATTTAATTTATTCTATCACCATAGATTAAATTAAATATACTTAACATATTATTACGATTATGCCATTAACTTCTTAAATAATTATTCTTCCTTTTATGGTGTGACCCTTTAGGTTCTCCAGTATTAAACCTATTGTGAATAAATCAATTAGAACAATTCTAATCTTATTTAAATAAATAAATTAAACAATTAATTTATTTAAATAAATAATATTTATTCTACAATAGGATAAGCCCCTAGCGATCAACGACTTTCCGGATAATATAGATTTCAACATTAATCATTAAAGAACCTTTGAGTAAATAGTTACCGTGACAATTCAATCCTTCCACCATACAATGTCCCAATTAAATATAAGACATGGAATTACCACAAGTCTTATTTTATTTAATTATATGTATTTCGACTCTTAAATGCACAACTCTAAATAATGCAAATTAGAAACTCCTTTCTAATTTCATTCTCGCCTTAACCCGAGGACTCTTGGGTTGTCATTTATCGAATCACATAGACATTTCTCTTCTTTTAATAAGTAGTGGTAGATTCTTTATTGATCATACATTATCTCCATGTACAACTTATTATACCCAAGCATACCCTTTGATATACCCTAAGGGTCTTAAGGAATAAGTCAAAGTATAACTCATCATACACAAGATACTATGATGATCTCAAGTCCAAGGATCACTTGTACTACTATCACTACAGGAATTCCTATTGACAAGCAAGTAAAACTCCATTAGGTATTCCTTATAAGCACCTACATACTTGCTTTAGTGTCTCCACACAAATGATCATGAGATCAATCATCCTCATCCAATGAGCAAGTAACGTATGTACCAATCTATCCGGATTTACTAATCCCCAATTTAGTAATCCAATGATTGGGAACTATTTTAATTTTAAGCTTTCTAAGAATTTAGATCTCATTAGAATGATCATCATCATTATTCTAAAAGCATTGCTTAAAACTATGGGTTTATCACATATTATAAAACAGCATCATGTAGATAATTAAAAGCCTTTAATAAATGAATACTTTTTATTAATAAATGAATAAGATTGTTACAAAGTATATGCTTTATCATCAAACATGATTGGCTTGTGTGCATACTACTTTCAATAAGGTAGACACTGAGGTGAGGAAGGCTAGGAGGTTTGAGCAGGGCTTGAAACCCTAGCTCTATAGCCGTATATCTGTGTTCCAAAGTACCTCTTTTGGGACCATACTGGAGAAGGCAATAATTGTCGAAGGTGGTAATGAGGCTCTAAGCCAATACCATAAGGAGAAGAAGAATAAGAGAAAGGTAGACGGGGGAATGAAGATCGAATGAGCCAGTGGTTGGGTTGATGTGTAGAAGAGGAAGGGATTTAACTATGGGAATACCGAAGCGAAGCAAAGAGATCCTAAGAGAAAGATGGAGGTGTGCAAGAACTGTGGGAGGACTCACTTATAAGTTTGTCTCAAGGGGAAGGCCGTATGTTACAACTGTAGACAGGAGGGGCACATTTCGCCTAACTGTCCAAGTCTGAAGAAAAACCATGGATGCTTCGTATGTGGATCGACTGATCACATAGCGAAGAACTGTCCGAAGAAGGGGACGGACGGGAATAAGGGCGCTAATAGAAATAAGTTAGCTATTGGTGGTCCAACACCGCCGGGTAGGCCGATGGCCCGTACCTTTAACATGACGGTCCAAGATGCAGTTGCATCCGGGAATGTAGTTGCAGGTATTATCCCGATCAACGATATAAATGCTTACGTTTTGTTTAATTCGAGTGCTACTTGTTCTTTCATAGCATGTGATTTTGCTAGACGCTTATGATTACTTCCCGAAAGATTTCCTGGAACTTTGAATATCAAGGTAACGAATGAAGAGATAATTCTTGTTGAAAATATTCATACGAGTTGTTGCGTAGAAATACGGGGTTATAAATTATCAGTAGATATGTTACTGATAAAGTTGGGAGAATTCGATGTAATTCTCGGGATGGATTGGTTGTTTAACCATGGTGCAATTATAGATTGCCAAAAGAAATGTGTAAATATTAGAACGTTGAGACAACCTCGTGTAGTGTTTTACGGTAATAAATCGCCTCTGGGACGTTCGTGTTGTCTTACTATGACACAGACGAGGAAATTATTGAGGAAGGGATGTGTAGGTTATTTGTGCCATGTTATTGATACCCAGAGAGTGGGAGCAACGATGGAACAAATACCTATAGCAAAAGAATTCATGAATGTATTTCCAAGTGAATTGCCAAGTATTCCGCCAGATAGGGAGACCGAATTCGTCATAGACATTGTGCCAGGAGCGACACAATTTTCCAGGGCACCGTATCGTATGGCGCTAGTGGAGATGAAGGAGTTAATGGTACAGTTACAAGAACTGTTGGACAGGAAGAACATTCAACCGAGTGTTTCGCCGTAGGGAGCACAGGTACTGTTTGTGAAAAAGAAGGACGAATCATTAAGACTTTGTATCGACTACCGAGAGTTGAACAAGTTAACGATAAAGAATAAATACCCATTGCCTAGGATCGATGATCTCTTTGATCAGTTGAAAGGGGAACCATATTTTTCTAAGATAGATTTGCGATCGGGGTATCATCAAATGAAGGTTAGGAAGGAGGATGTACCTAAGACAACATTCAAGATTCGTTACGGTCATTACCTGGTGATGTCATTTGGGTTGACAAATGCACCAGCTGCATTTATGGATATGATGAACAGAGTGTTCAAATAGTATTTGGACAAGTTCGTTGTAGTGTTTATCAATGATATTCTAGTCTATTCTAAGACGTCAGAAGATCATGTTAAACACCTAAGGATAGTGTTGGAGACACTAAGGAAGGAGAAGTTATATGCGAAATTCACTAAGTGTGAATTTTGGCTATAAAGGGTACAGTTTTTGGGTCATGTTATCGACCGAGAAGGGATTTCAGTGGATCCAGCGAAGGTTGAAGTAGTGATGAGTTGGGAACAGTCGAAAACGCCGACTAAGGAGCGGAGTTTCCTAGGATTAGCGGGATACTATCGAAGATTTATCCAAAATTTTTTGAAGATAACTACTCCGTTGGCTAACTTGATAAGGAAGACAGTGAGAAGTACGTGTGGACGGAGAAGTGTGAAGACAGTTTCCAAGAACTGAAGAAAAGGCTGAGTGAAGCACCTGTGTTGTCTTTACCCGACGATATAGGAAATTTTGTAGTTTATAGCGATGTTTCGCATAGAGGACTTGTTTGCATGCTCATGCAGCATGGCAAGGTCATTGCGTATGCATCATGGTAGTTGAAAGATTATGAGAAAGTTTATCCTACTCATGATCTGGAACTGGCCGCGGTAGTGTTTGCCTTGAAGATATGGAGGCATTACTTATACAGGGAGAAATGTGAGATATACACAGACCATAAAAGTCTAAAATATATCTTCACACAGGATTTGAATATGAGACAAAGGAGATGGCTGAAGTTGATAAAGGATTACGACTGTGAAATCCTGTATCACCCAGGAAAAGCCAATATAGTGTCCGATGCCTTAAGTAGGAAGGGTCGGGAAACGTTGTCTATGTTAACGGCTCAAACTGAGTTAATAATAGAGATGGCTAGGATGGAGTTGGAGGTGAAGTTACCGAGTGAGTCGGGGCAGAGACTGTTTACAGCAGAAATTCAATCTACCATTTTAGAGAGAGAGTCAATTAGGTACAACTCAGTAGTGATGAGTGTGACTAGATGAAGAAGCGACTAACCGATGAAAAAGATTTAAAGTACAGTCTTGATAATGAAGGATTATTAAGATTTGAAAGAAGAATTTGGGTTCTGAATGAGACGGAATTAAAGGAGCAAGTGTTACAAGAAGCTCATAGTTCGAGGTACTCGATTCATCCTGCTAGTACTAAGATGTATCAAGACCTTCGACGGAGTTTTTGGTGGCCGGATATAAAGAGGGAGATAGCAGAATATGTGAGTAGGTGCTTGACTTATCAAAAGGTCAAGGCCGAACATCAGCGACCAAGTGGCTTGTTACAGTCATTGGAGATTCCGGAGTGGACGTGGGAGCACATCACGATGAACTTTGTGGTGGGACTTCTAATTACTCAGAAGGGGTATGATATGATTTGGGTAATAGTGGACCGATTGACGAAGTCGGCTCACTTTTTGCCAATAAGGGTTTAAGTATAACTTAGATCAGTTAGCTAAACTTTATGTTAAGGAAGTCATTTCTAGACATGGAGTACCAGTTCGATAGTGTCAGATCGTGATCCACGATTCACGTCGAGCTTTTGGAGGAGTCTGCAAGAACAGATGGGAACACAACTGAAGTTGAGTACGACTTATCATCCACAAACTGATGGATAAAGTGCGAGAACAATTCATACGCTAAAAGATATACTGAGATCTTACATCATGGATTTCAAGGGTAGTTGGGATGATCATTTACCGTTAGTAGAGTTTGTGTATAACAATAGTTATCATGCGAGCATAGGAATGTCGTCGTACGAAGCTTTATACGAAAGGAAGTGCAGAACACCATTGTGTTGGGATGAAGTGGGAGAACGCCGAATGCTAGGACCAAAATTGGTGCAGCAGACACTGGATATAGTGAAGCTGATACGGATGCATCTGGTAGCAGCTCAAGACAGGCAGAAGAAATATGCGAATTCACATCGAGCAAACAGAGAGTTTGAAGTAGGCTCGTACGTATTTCTAAAGGTATCTCCCTGGAAAGGAAAGATACGCTTTGGAAAGAAAGGAAAGTTAAGTCCAAAGTTTATAGGACCTTTCGAAATATTAAAAAGGGTAGGAGAGGTAGCCTACGTGGTAGCATTACCTCCAGACCTAGAACGAATACATAATGTATTTTCATGTCTCTGTGTTATGTCCTTATAAGCCAGATTATAAGCACATTATAGAATATGAACATATTCATATTGAGAAGGACTTGACGTATGAAGAGATGCCTATTCAAATCATTGATAGAAAAAAGAAAGTTTTGAGGAACAAAGTTATACCTTCGGTAAAGGTGTTATGGAAGAACCACGATGCCGAATAAGCAATGTGGGAACTTGAAGAAAAGATAACGAAGAATTACCCTCAGCTATTTGTTTAATTGTAAGACGAGATTCTGGGGACAGAATCCTTATAAGGGGGGAAGGATGTAACGACCGAGAAATTCAGATTTATTGTAAAATAATTTTATTTAATTAAATAATAAATAAAATTATATTATACGTTATTACTATGTGTTAGTAAGATGAAGGTTGTTCTATAACCTAATTGTGTCGGAATATCGTAGTATTTTAGCTGCGTGAAGGAATTAAAGTGTTTGAATTTTTAAAACGAAAATAAAAGTTTTCTGACAAATTTTTCGAAAAATACTATTCACTAATTTCTGCTCGGGAATTATTTTTGAACTTACGAGAAAAATGTAATGATATAATAATAAGGGAGGATGGATAATGTAATAATAATTCAAGTATGGCTAACGTTTTTTTTTGCCTGCATACTAAAATTGAGAATGGTAAGAAACGTAAAGATTTGTTTAATGATGATCGTATAATAGTAAGTATTATACGAGGCAATGAATACGAGTATGATACGAAGTATTATACGAGTATATATAAAAGTTAGTATAACATGTATGACGAAAGATTATACGAACTAGTATACGTAAGGGATACGAGGATTTTACGTTAAACGTTTAAATCCTATTGCATTGGACTTGTAGGATTTGTGTAGGAATTGTGCAAGCCCAATTGGTATTATGTTAAGGCCCAATGAAATGAAATGCAATCCCAACGTTAGGCCCAAGTAATTAAAATCTAAAGCCAAAACTAAGAATCGGATATGTGGATCGAACCAATTGGCAAACGGGTAAGAAAACCCATGGGGCAACCCATGAGGGCCCCATGAGTGAGTCATGGCTGGCCTTGGTGGCCAAGCGAAGGATAAAATTTGTGATGCCCAATTAATGAATAGTAAGGAGGTTAAAGAAAGGAGGTGGGATGGTCTAAAAGACCTTTATGCCCTCACTTTAGAAATCCTATAAATAGAGAGGGTGTTAGTTCATTTGTTACTTGTTAAATTCCATCAACATCCTAGAACTTATAATATTAAGAGAGAAGAAGAGATAAAGCTTTCATAATTCAAGTAGAAAAGAAGAAGAAACAAGTTGATCATCAAGGGTAAGAATTCTTAACCATGATTCTCCATCTCTTTAATTGATTTTTGATAGAGAAGTGGATAGTGATAGAGCATGTATGTTATAAAGTGATAAGGATGGTTATTAGAGAACTTAAGCTTTAATAAACCATGTTGTAAGATAAGCATAATCATGAAAGTTATGAACTAATGAAGAATTTGACATGTATATGATTTGAATAAAATATGTTTGGTTAGAATGATGGAATGGATCCATTTTGAACGATGTAAAAATTTCAAGTAACGAAGTTATGGCAAAATTTGCGAGATTAGATGATAATCGTCGAAATCATTAAATTCTCGGAATGAAAGTCAAAAGTTAGCATTGAGCTCGAAAATGTTGGTTTTCGATGGAGATTAGTCTCAATTTTTATTTGAGAGTTGCGGACTCGAAAATGACCAAATTATGACTTAGAACGAAGAAACGAGCTTTTGAACGTTCACAGACGTTTAACATTTTCGTAATAATAAACTAATCGGTGAATTCCGAGTTAAAATATTCGAAAATGAAATGTTTTCTAATGAAATCATAGAGCATGTGATTTGTGAGCTAATGACTTTTGAATGAGCCAATTCGGACTTATAACGAATAAGTTATGGGGCCGAAAAGTTCACACAAGAAAATTTTCTTTGGCTCAAGGCTGTTGCCGCAGCGCCGCCCAAAGCATTGTCTTTGGCGCTGCAACGCCAGGCCTAACCATCATCGACTGAGGAGTGGTGTCGCAGCGCAGCAAGAAGTGAAGGACTCATACCACAAACACCGAGTCCCGTAAAGGTATTGTAAGTTCATACCACAATGAGCTATGTAAAGGAAGCTAGTAACATCGCAACTGACAAAGACTAGATTAGGGGAAGTAAGAAATGGAAATTTGTATAATGCATGTAAGGGTTGATTAAAGGTAAATTATAACCTTAACTTAACTTGAAGTCACATCCTTAGGGATGATAATAACTGTAAGGATTACAACTAAAGGTTAACGAGCAATTACATAAACATAAGTACAATGTAATACGATAAATCATAACGAATGTTAAACAATCTAAAGCATGATAAGATTGAGAAGAAGAGTAAGATATATTAGTGACCTTGTTTGATTATATACAACCTAATGTGGTATGTTATGTGATCATGTATTGTAGAATCTTTAAAGACACAAAGGGAAAGTATAATTATTATAGAAGACGCTAAAGGCAAGTGTTCTAACCCTTGTCTATGTTCATTCTAGGCAAGCTTTGTAATTCATGTACCTTACGCATGACTTGATGTATGATGAAGTCGAAGCCAATTCCTTCGGCTAGACTTAAGATGTTTTGTGGATTTCCAGTTAATCTATCAAACCATTGTCAAAGTTGTTATCTTTTGCCAAGTTGTTTTGGTATTTATTTCAAAGAAAGACCGAGTATGTATAAATAAATGTTTTGTCGTTAAACGACATGCACGTGAGGTTGCCAAACCTTAAACGTACATACGTTTAAAGAAAGTAGTGTTGTATAACATAGAGTACTATAGGCTGATTGTAAGACCCCAACTTTTTGAATAAAGATTAAATTTTCTCGAAATATATTTTTGAATATTATGGTGTGGAATTGATATAATGTTATAGTTGTAGGTAATATTTACAAATTTTACAAAGTACGCAAGTTGTTATATAATATTCAATTGGTCAGGGAATATTCGTTTTAACAGGAATATTCGTGATAACGGACAATCATTGGTGGACCCCCCATTAACGAATTATTGTCGAATTGAGGAAACGACAAAAATACTTTATGAAAATAACGGTGGAAGTTTTACCGTTAACTGTTGAACTACCTGGTAGTAAAAGTAAAGTAATACGCGTGGTTGCATAGTAGCACACAGTATTGATTATTGATGCTTACGTGAGAAGTCACTCAGGTTATACTCAATTATTGCTACGAATTTACGCATCATATCTCTCTCATATTATTGATTCGATTATTGTCATAGATATCATTTTGCATAATATGTTATTTTATTAAATCAATAATTAAGACGACAAAGTTATTCATATTATTAAATTGCAATATTTACAATGTCTAGAAGTTCATCGAGGAGAGGTTTGGTCACCTAATTGCGCGCCAATAGGGAGAAATCCTTATTGCAAAGCCCCCTCTTTCTTGGGAACGACCTGGTTGATAAATATTGTGAGTTATAATATAAATGATGAATGTTATTAAAATTGAAGTTGTGTTCGGAGTTGAATTTGGAGACGCAGACGTGATATTTGAGTCCGGAATGATGAAATTAGTAAAAATAGTCTATAAACACCAAAATTTTCGGAATTCACTATTTGGTCAAAAAGTCAACAGTTGACTTTTTCGGGAAAAGTCAAACTTCAAAATTTTAAATTTTATATTTTTGATACATTGTGTTGGAATTATTTGTGTTAGTGAAAATCGACAATTATTTCGATAATAATTGATGTCTGGAGGTTATACTGACCAATCAGGTATTTAACCGGATAAATGAGCAATTGATTGCTATTATTTCACATGATTATAACTATTTGTTCACATGTGTATACTATTGTTTCAAATTCTTGTTACTATTAGGGGAGTTGGTGCAAGATTGATAATACTTGCATGACTAAGTTAAAATTGAGGTATAAATGGAGGTACTATATCGTAATTAAGTATTTTTACATGTACAGAACTATTGATTCACATAATTTACTATTGAATCGCATTATTTACTATTAGGGAGGTGGTGCAAGTTTGATAATACTTCCATGACTAAATTAAAAATAAAGGAAAAGTTGGAGGTATTGTACTATAATTTTAGAGCCCCAAACGTGCAATTATTTAAACTATATTTTTCTATAAATAAGCTCATTCTTCCTTCATTTCTCACCAATTCACAAAAGCTTTAGAGCGATTATTATAGAGAGAAATTATAGAAAGAAAAAGAGAAGTCTGCTACCTCACTATTCCAAAGATCCAGCTTTTTCTAAAGGTAGGGAGTATTATTTCTTTCTTATCCATGAAGAGAACTTCTCATTATTCCATTCTTTATTATTCATTGGAATAACTCGTGTATCTGTGACAACCCTATACTTGGTGAAATTCTTACATATTCCATTCTTTATTATTCATTTGGAACATCCCGTCTGCACATGCGTTCTATTACCGGACTGGTTCCGCTCTTTATTATTCTTTTGATATATCACATGCATGCGTTTTTTATGCAAGACCGATTAAAATCTTTATTATTTTGTTGAATATCCCGTCTGCAAGGCGTTTTACGCCGGACCGATTCCGTTATTTATTATTCTTTGAATAACTCGCATGTGCGATTTCTATCGCATGCTTGGTGATTTCTTTTATTATTCCATTCTTTATTATACCCAAATAAGTAAAGTTTTGACTTCTATAATCCATGAAATTAGTGGAATATCCTTGATATTTAAGCTTCATCCAAAGATCTTTTCATGTAAATATTCTTCCGAGCATACTTGAATTTTACTCTACAAAGCGATATCATGTTGACAATTTGGACATTATTGGTTCTTAGACAAATTAATTCTTGAACTTGTTTTATTGAATTCTTATATCATTGTCATCATCCTCATGTTAATATTTTGTTGAAAGTCATCCATGGCCTATAAAGGCATAGATGGACTTGGTATGATTATGATCAGGGATTATTCGGTGTAATCATGACCGTAATGTTACAAATGATGTGGAAAAAGTCCTCATTGGCTGTGTAGAGCATTGATGGACAATTGTTGGCATGATCATGACCATTATTGTATACACAAATATTCTTGGCCCGTAGTGCATGGATAATTGTGGTCGTGATACTAAAGAATATCCTTGCGTAGTAGTTCGTGGGGTGATTCGATGATGTGGATTATTTATTAAAATCGAGTCCCAAATGATAAAAGTGATGAAAAACCTTTTAAATCATAAAAGATAGTAGATTTTATTCTATACTTGACTCTTTTAATGGATTGCTTGTTCCAATGCAGTTAAACTTGATGGTTGTTAATATTGTATCAGTTTAACACTGTTGAAGGCTAACGATAATATATTCTGCATTATCTTAGTCATAATATTTCCTACTGGGCTAGTTGAGCTTACCCTTTTACTTTTATTGTTCTCTTGAAATGAGAACGTAGCGAGGACTAGTCGGGGAAAGGTAGTGACGACGGATGATAGCATTAATAGTCCTCACTATTCAGTGAAATAGTGGAAAATAAATGTAATAATATTGAATTTTAGTTTGAATATTGTCTACACAACAATATTTGTATTAAAACTCACAGCTTATGTTTTGTCGTACTTTACACGACAGTTGTATAATTAAGTTGTATTTGTATTACATACCTTGTATTTGGCGACTCATAATAGGTGATGTATACCTATTTTGGGGCGTCACAGATTAGTATCAAAGCTTAGGATATGATCCTGCTAAGATGTGAGACTAGAACTAGGAGGGAGAGAGAGAATTCTTCGCTTACTATGACCTACCTAAGTTTATTTGGTATTTAATTGGTCAGTCAGAGTGTAGGGATAATATTTGTCATGTCAATTAGCCCTTGTTTTGTGGAAGTATTTGAAAATAGCATCCGAGAATGTTGAGAACATCAATGGAGCACAGGAGACCGTTGAGTCTCCACAGATCAATAACCAGGATAATGTGCATTAGGAAGGCGAAAATCCTCATGCAAACAACAACACTGACCAAATGATGAACGATGGAATGTTCCGAGGCTTCATGCGATTCATGCAACATCAGGCGAGAGCGGCTCCTGTCCAAAATGCAGGTGGAAACACTAGCAACTCTCAGATGATCACCGCCAAACAGTTCAAGGAGCTGGGACCACCGGAGTTTATTGGAGAGCCAAAACCACTTAAGGCGGAAGCATGGATAAAGCAGATAACCAAGATATTTGATGTCTTGGGATGCTCCGAGGAACAAAAGGTTCCTTCGCCACCTTTATGTTGCGTGAAGAGGCAAATTACGGTGGGAATCAGAAAAAGCATTCAAACTGACGACTTTCAAGATGTCTTGAGAGAAGTTCCAAGAGTCGCTCATTCAACGACAAGTACTTTCCCGAAAGTATTCGTCACATGAAGGAGGTGGAGTTTATCAAGTTGGAACAAAACAATATGGCCGTGTGTCATGATACGAGGCTAAATTTACGGAGTTATCCCGTTTTGCATCTCATTTGGTTGATAATGAGGAGCGAATGACCAATGTTTTAAGAGGTTTAAAACCGTAGATACGACAATATCTTATTTCTCATAAACCGTGTTTGTATTCGGGATGTTGTAAATAGGGCTCGGTTGTTGGAGCGCGATAACGAGTCAACGCAACCAAGAGAAAGCGGTAAGCAGAATGAAAATACCAAAGGTAATACCATCGTCGAAGCGGTGACAACAAACGTGGAGGAATCAACATGCGAAAATGGTAACCACTTGGTGGTAATCATAGCCAAGATAATAAAAATGGATATTTCAAGAAAAGGAGATTCAACAATGATGGAAAGACGTCAGCACCAACACCCTTTGTTAAGGAAGGAGAACGACCACCTATCATATGCTTCAAATGCGGAGGGGAGGGATACATCAGTCCAAATTGCGCGATACCGTCCAAAGCATGTTATAATTGTGGAAGAGAAGGTCACTTAGCTCGATTTTGTCATTCACCGAAGACAAATTCAGCTAGGACGGAGGCACCAAAGGCCGTCCTAGAAAAGTCAAAGCCGGTAGTGCAAGGGAGAGCGTTTGTTGTGACCTACCAGAAAGCAAGGAACCCGAACGAGGTTATCACGGGTAAGCTTATCATAAACTCTAGTGAAGTCTATACCTTATTTGATACCGGTTCCACCCATTCTTTTATTTCTCCTACTTACGCTCAACGTTTAAATTTGACTCCGGAGAAATTAGACTTTGACTTATCTGTTGAAACTCCATTAGGAGAAACCTTCATTACATCCAATCGCTTATATCGTCTTGTTTGATTCAAATCGGTAACCGCACGTTACCTATCGATCTTATCTCTTTAAAAATACTTGCATTTGACGTGATTCTAGGGATTGATTGGTTAACTACTCATCATGCTAAAATTGATTGTTTTCGTAAGGTTGTTAGCTTTCATATTCCTAATAAACCTATTATGCGAATTCATGCGACCAAACCATTAAAATCAATCACGGTCATCTCAAGCCATAAAGCTATTCGTTTATTGAAAAACGGATGTCAAGCTTTCTTAGCTCATGTCACGGATTTAAACAAAAATATGTCAGTTTTGAATGATATTTCTGTTGTTAATAAATTTCCTAACGTATTCCCTGAAGAACTTCCTGGCCTACCCCGAGGCGTGAAATTGAATTTTGTATCGACCTTGAACCGGTACAAACCCCATTTCCAAAGCCCCATATCGAATGGCTCTATTGAACTTGAGGAGTTAAAGACCCAATTGCGAGAATTGTTAGACATCGGTTTCATTAGGTCCTAGTACGTCTCCTTGGGGTGCTCTGCTTCTATTCGTGAAGAAGAAAGATGGGAGTATGCGACTTTGTATTGATTATCGAGAGTTGAATCATGACACCATCAAAATAAAAATACCCATTGCCACGTATTGATGACTGTTTGACCCGGTTAGCAAGGCGCCAAATTCTTTTCAAAGATTGATCTTCGTTCGTGATATCATCAATTGAAGATTAGAACCGATGACATTCCAAAGACGGCTTTAACTCTTCAGACGGGCATTATGAATTCCTAGTCATGTCCTTTGGATTGACTAATGCTCCTGCTGCCTTCATGGATATAATGAACCGAGTATTCAAGGAATATTTGGATCATTTTGTGGTCGTCTTTATAGATGACATCCTCATATATTCCAAAAGCCGTGAAGATCATGAGTAACACTTGAGGCTGATACTCCAAAAGCTTCGTGAAAACAAGCTATATGCCAAGTTGAAGAAATGTGAGTTCTGGCTTGAGGAAGTTGCATTCCTTGGGCACGTGATATCAAATCATGGGATATCTGTTGACCCGGCAAAAATTGAAGCAATTCAAAGCTAGGAGCAACCTAAATCAGTGACCGAAGTACGTAGCTTTCTCGGCTTAGCTGGTTATTATCGGAGATTCGTAAAAGGGTTTTCTCGAATCGCTACTCCATTAACTCAGCTGACTCAAAAAGATACAAAATTCGGTTGGAGCGTGGAATGTGAGAAGAGTTTTCAAGAACTCAAGAGAGACTTATTTCAAAGACTGCTCGACAATACTATCTCGCTCGAGAGGATTTGTCATCTACAAAGTGATGCTTCTGCAAAAAGGTTTAGGATGTGTTCTCATGCAACATGGGAAAGTCATAGCCTATGCCTCACGACAACTTAAAGAATATAAGAGGAATTATCCTACTCATGATCTAGAGTTGGCAGCTGTTGTTTTTGTGCTTAAAATTTGGAGGCATTACCTGTATGGGGAGAAAGTGGAGATCTATACGGATCATAAAAGCCTCAAATATTTCTCCACTCAAAAGGAACTCAACATGCGACAACGACGTTGGCTTGAACTGTTGAAAGATTATGATCATACCATCCAATACCATCCTGAAAAAGCGAACGTGGAAGCTGACGCATTGAGTAGAAGATCATATGCGGGTACGAGTGCAATATTCACAACACAAAAGCCCATTTTGTGTGACTTGCAAAGGATGGATATAGAGTTAAAGACTCCAGGAACCCATGTGATGATGGCGAATATACGAGTAGAACCGACTTTAATTGATAAAGTTAAAGTTACTTTCAAGTTCTGATCCGAGTCGATCGTATGAGGAAGAAAGTGCAAGAAGGTGTTATCTGGGAAGCAAGAATCGATGAAGAAGAAATACTTGAGTCAACTCCAGACATTGTGTTCCTAACAACCCTGATTTAAAGTATAAAATCATGATGGAGGCGCACAACACACCATTTGCAATCCATCCTAGGAGTACCAAAATGTATCGTGATCTTCGTCATACATTTTGGTGGAGCAATATGAAGAGAGAGATAGCGCTATTTATCTCAAGATGTCTAATTTTTCAACGAGTTAAAGCAGAGCATCAAGTACCAAAAGGTCCATTGCAACCACTTGAAATTCCAAAATGGAAGTGGGAGCACATTACTATGGATTTCGTTACCGGTCTTCCCAAAGTTTCTCAAGGCATAGATGCGATTTGGGTCATTATTGATAGATTGACCAAGTCCGCTCATTTCTTACCGATACGAGAAACTTATACACTTGAACCTCTTGCTCGTATGTACATAAACGAGGTTGTAAGAATGCATGGTATGCCAGTATCCATAGTTTCTAATCGAGACCTAAGATTCACTTCAAGATTTTGGGTTAGTTTGCAAAAAGCTATGGGCACGGATTTACGATTTAGCTTCTAAGATATCATCCTCGACGGACGGGCAGTCGGAGAGGACGATTCAAACTCTTGAAGATCTATTAAGACTCTGTGTCCTTGACTTCAAGGGAAGTTGGGACAAGTTCTTACCATTGGTGGAGTTTTCCTACAACAACAGTTATCAAGCAAGTATTGGCATGGCTCCATTCGAGGCGTTGTATGGAAGAAAGTGTCATTCTCCAGTATGCTGGGATGAGGTGGGTGAAGCAACGTTGTTGGGACCAAAGTTGGTACGTATGACTACGGAAAAGATTCAAATGATCCGATAACGTATAAAAACCTCACCAAATCGACAAAAGAGTTATGCTGATCTTCATCGAAAGGACGTAGAATTCGATATTGGAGATCATGTGTTGTTACGTGTTGCTCCATGGAAAGGAGTTACAAGATTTGGAAAGAGAGGAAAGCTCAAACCTCGATTCATTGGCCCATTTTTAATCCTCGATCGAGTAGAAACTGTGGCCGACTTGCGTTACCGCCAAGTATGTCTCGTGTTCATAACGTTTTTTACATATCCATGTTACGTAAATATGTGAAAGACCCGAACCACATTATTGAGTTAGAACCGGACGAAATAGAGGAAGATTTAACGTATGAAGAGGTTCCTGTTAAAATCTTGGATAAGAAGGAACATATTCTACGCTCCAAGGTTATACCTCAAGTCAAAGTTTTGTGGAGAAATCACGATGTTGAGGAAATGACCTGGGAGTTAGAATCTGAAATGAAATCAAAGTATCCTCACCTCTTTGACATACCAGGTACGCACCCTAATTTCGAGGACGAAATTTCATAAGAAGGGGAGGTTGTAAGACCCCAACTTTTTGAATAAAGATTAAATTTTCTCGAAATATATTTTTGAATATTATGGTGCAGATTTGATATAATATTATAGTTGTGGGTAATATTTACAAATTTTGCAAAGTATGCAAGTTATTATATAATATTCGATTGGTGGGGGGAATATTCGTTTTAACAGGAATATTCGTATGCAAACACAATCATTGGGACCCCCCCATTAAACGAAATTATTGTTTGATTGGGAAAACGACAAAAATACTTTATGAAAATAACTATGGAAGTTTTACTGTTAATCGTTGAACTACCCTATAGTAAAAGTACATGAATACGCTGTGGTTGCATAGTAGCGCACGGTATTGATTATTGTTGCTTACGTGAGAAGTCGCTCAGTTATACTCAATTATTGCTACAGTAATTGCTGCATCATATCTCTCATATTATTGATTCGATTATTATCATAGTATCATCTGCATAATATGTTATTTTATTAAATCAATAATTGAGATGACAAAGTTATTCATATTATTAAATTGCAATATTTATAATGTCTAGAAGTTCTGTCAAAGAGAGATTTGGTCACCTAATTGCGCACCAATAGGGAGAAATCCTTATTGGAAAGTCTCCTCTTTCCTGGGAACGACCTGGTTGATAAATATTGTGAGTTATAATATTAATGATGAATGTTATTAAAATTGAAGTTGTGTTCGGAGTTGAATTTGGAGACGCGAACGTGATATTTGAGTCTGGAACGATGAGATTAGTAAAAATAGTCTATAAACACAAAATTTTCTGAAATTTACTATTTGGTTAAAAAGTCAACAGTTGACTTTTTGGGAAAAGTCAAACTTCGAAATTTCAAAATTTATATTTTTGATAAAAAATGATTTCATTGTGTTGGAATTATTTGTGTTAGTGAAAATCGACAATTATTTCGATAATAATTGATGTCTGGAGGTTATACTGACCAATCGAGTATTTAACCGGATAAATGAGCATTTGATTGCTATTATTTCATATGATTATAACTATTTATTCACATGTGTATACTATTGTTTCACATTCTTGTTACTATTAGGGGAGTTGGTGCAAGATTGATAATACTTGCATGACTAAGTTAAAAATGGAGGTATATATGGATGTACTATACTATAATTCGTATTTTCACATGTCTAGAACTATTGATTCACATAATTTACTATTGAATCACATTATTTACTATTAGGGGAGGTGGTGCAAGTTTGATAATACTTCCATGACTAAATTAAAATAAAGGAAAAGTTGGAGGTATTGTCTTTGTAATTTTTCGAGCCCCAAAATGTGCAATTATCGAAACTATATTTTTCTATAAATAGAAGCTCACTCTTCTTTCATTTCTCACTAATTCACAAAAGCTTTAGAGCGATTATTATAGAGAGAAATTATAGAAAGAAGAAGAGAAGTCTGCTACCTCACTATTCCTTTATCCAGCTTTTTCTAAAGGTAGGGAGTATTATTTCTTTCTTATCCATGAAGAGAACTTCATTATTCCATTCTTTATTATTCATTGAATAACTTTGTATACGCTGAGCAACCCTATACTTGGTGAAATTCTTACATTATTCCATTCTTTATTATTCATTTGGAACATCACATGCATAAGCGTTCTACGGGGACACAGTTCCGCCTTTATTATTATCTCATTGGAATATCCCGTCTGCAAGTTTCTTTACGTCGGACCTAATTCCGTTATTTATTATTCTGTTGGAATAACCTGCATGTGCGGTCTATCGAATGCTTGGTGATTTCTTTTGTTATTCCATTCTTTATTATACTCAGTTGGTTAAAGTTTTGACTTCTATAATCCATGAAATTAGTGGAATATCCTTGATATTTGCGCTTCATCTAGTATCTTTTCATGTAAATATTCTTCCGAGCATTCTTGAATTTTACTCTACAAAACAGTATCATGTTGACAATTTGAACATTATTGGTTCTTGGACAAATTTATTATTGAACTTGTTTTATTGAATTCTTATATCATTGTCATCATCCTCATGTTTATATTTTGTTGAAAGTCATTTGTGGCCTATAGTGCATAAATGGACTTGGTATGATTATGACCAGAAATTATTCGGTGTAATCATGACCGTAATGTTACAAATGATGTGGAAAAAGTCCTCATTGGCCCGTAGAGCATTGATGGACAGTTGTTGGCATGATCATGACCATTATTGTATACACAAATATTCTTGGCCCGTAGTCGTGGATAATTGTGGTCGTGATACTAAAGAATATCCTTGGTAGTAGTGCGGGGTGATTCGATGATGTGGATTATTTATTAAAATTGAGTCCCAAATGATAAAAGTGATGAAAACCTTTTAAATCATAAAAGATAGTATATTTTATTCTCTACTTGACTCTTTTAATGGATTGCTTGTTCATTGCTGCAGTTAAACTTGATGGTTGTTATATTGTATCGCTTTAACACCGTTGAAGGCTAACGATAATATATTACGCATTATCTTAGTCATAATAATTCCTCTTCGGGCTAGTTGAGCTCACCCTTTTACTTTTATTGTTCTCTTCAGAAATGAGAACATAGTAGGGACTAGTCGGGGAACGGAGTGACGGACCAGATGATAGCATTAGTAGTCCTCACTATTCAGTGAAATAGTGGAAAATAAATGTAATAATATTGAATTTGAGTTTGAATATTGTCTAGACGATAATATTTGTATTAAAACTCACAGCTTATGTTTTGTCGTACTTTACACGACAATTGTATAATTAAGTTGTATTTGTATTCTGTACCATGTATTTGGCGACTCATAATAGGTGATGTATACCTATTTTGGGGGTGTCACAGTTGGTATCAAAGCTTAGGGATATGATCCCTGGCTAAGATGTGAGACTAGAACTAGGAGGGGAGAGACAGAGAATTCCTTCGCTACTATGACCTACCTAACTATTGTTTCAGTTGAATTATCAATAGTACTTCATAACTATTATTTTAGTTATTGAAGATATACGATTTATATGATTCAAGCCTGTTGTTTAGATGAAATTGTCATACTTGTTGAGCTAGTTATGCTCACTCTTGCTTGAACCATATAAATGCAACTAAGATCGAACGGACTGAAGGATCCGATAAAGATAAAGGGAAGGCTAAGGCGAACCAATTGGTTGCCTTTGTAATAGTATAGGTTGAATGTTGTTATTATTTGATATTATGACAAGAACAAATGTAATGGTTATAAAGAACCTGGGTTATTATAGATCTGGCAATATAGTTGGTTAACCGTCGGGTTAACCCATATTAACTGGAACCAAATGGGTTGGTTAACTGTTTTTATTTATTTGGGTTGGTTTAAGTTTGGAACCATATTTTTAAAATGAAATATAGTTCCAACCCGCTTAACCATTTTTCAACCCATATTTTATTCCAAATCCAAATTAAAAGTTCTTTCTACCCATATTTACATATTCAAGAAGCTCAACCACCCACCCCTACCCCACCCCCACCCTACCCCCACCACCACCAAAAAATATATTATGTGATTATGTATACACCCCTTATCCCCACCCACCCCTACCCCACCCCTTACCCCTTATCCCCACCCACCCACTCCCACCAAAAAAAAATATTATGTGATTATGTATACACCTCACCCCCACCCACCCACCCACCCACCCCCCATATCCCCTACCCCACCCTCCCACCCCACCCCACCCCCACCTCCATAAAAAAAAAATATTATGTGATTATGTTTACACCCACCCACCCCCCTACCCCCACCCCCACCCCTCACCCTCACCCTCACCCTCACCCCCACCATTCCCTAAAATTTTTAATATTAAGCGATTATGTATACACCACCCACCCTCTACTCCTATCCACCCCACCTACCCACCCCTTATATTCGTCTCTCTATCTATAGTATATATTAATTTCATTTTTTAAAATTTTTGTTTAAAAGTCAAAACATCTTAAAATGGTTAATATGGTTTTTAACCATAATCATATGGTTTCAACCCACGTAACCCATATTAAAAATGGTTAATATGATTTTAGTTCTTAAATGGAACCATAACCATATTTTAAAAATCAAAACCAACACATAACCATATTTTGCCAGGTAAGGTAATATTATTTTGGAATATATGAAAGACATTTTCACTCTTTTGAGGTATTTCAATTGAATGATTGTGTGAACTGTAGCACCGTGTAGCACCATCTGTCGGGTTGGAAGATACCCGAATTTGGGGGCGTCACAAAATTGCTAGACAAAATTAACCTCAATCTTTTTCTAAAATGACCATTATATCATACAATTTCTGTTATTATTAATGACAACTTAAAAATTAATAGTACAAAGACTAAATGTTTTTTTGGGGGAGGGGGTGGTACAATCAGGATTATAATCCTTGCAAACAAATAAATTTAATAATTTAACAAGTTTATATCCTCACATGAATGTTAAGTGGGACTCAACTCATGTGAGAGAAAGGACCACATTCTAACATTAATTTTAAAATTTTAATAGTACCCTAGACAAACATAAAAAAAAAATTATTTACATTGTTTTTAAATCAAACAAGAACCATATAAAAAACAACTTGTTTTCCTTTATTTTATTTCATACTTACCAAAAAAGTATAAATTTCTTTCTTAAATTACAAAACAAACAAAGGAAAATTATTTATTTTATTCTTAGTACCTCAGACAAACATAAAAATATTATTTACATATGTGTTTTTAAACCAAACAAGATCAAGATCGGACTAAAAAATAATAATCTTATTTTCCTTTATTTTATTTCATACTTACCAAAAAAAAAATTAATTTCTTTTTTAAATTACAACACTCAAGAAGGAAAATTATTTATTTTATTCTTAGTATCTCACACAAATATAAAAATATTATTTACATGTGTTTTAAAATCAAGCAAGAACGGAATAAAAAAAATCTTATTTTCCTTTATTTTATTGCATACTTACCAAAAAATATTAAATTTCTTTCTTTACAACACTCGAGAAGGAAACTTATTTATTTTATTCTTAGTACACCTGAGACAAACATAAAAATATTATATATATATATTTTTAAATCAAACAAGTAAGGAATAAAAAAAATAAAACTTATTTTCTTTTATTTCATACTTACCAAAAAGTTTAATTTCTTTCTTAAATTACAACATAAAAAGAGAAAATTGTTTATTTTATTCTTTTTTTAATTGAAATCACAAACCGTCAAATACCGTATAAATGTTTAAATTCTGAATGCGTGTGAATATGTCTGATCAATTCATCTAGAAAATTATAGCTCAATCAGTAAGAAGTAGTACTGAATAATAATTTTACTTATCTACCCTCATAGACAATTAAAAATTATATTTAATATCCATTTTTTTTTAATTGTTGTAACAAAATTTGTTGTTTACAATTTATATTTTAATTTTTTCTTTAATAAATTGGTCAATAATCAATTTAATAAATATTATTGTAGTATTTTATTTTGGTTTTATGGATTAAAAGAATGTTATTAAAAAATTAGTATTTATTTCTAAAATTATATTACTTAAAGTCTAAAAATATACTCCATCAAAAATTACTATTAACAAGTTTATATTTAATTTTTTTTAAATAACATTATTTATTTATAATTATATAATAAATTTATTCACGACAAGTTTAAAATAGAGATACGCGTGACACGTCATTTCATCACTTCATCCACACACAGATTCTTCTCATTCGGTTTTATTAAACAAACACCTGATTCCCGCTACAATCAAGCACATAATAATCCTGAATTGGCCGTAAGGTTTCAGATTCTACTAAGGTCCATGAATTCCGGCGCAGAAAAGGAACAATTTCTGAAGGAATTCGGTGATAATTATGGCTATCCGAATTCTCCCAAGAATATCGATGAGATTCGAGCTACCGAATTCAAGAGATTGGATGGTCAGTATCTTTATCGTCCTATGTTTTATAATCGGAGATTTCTGTATTGGGGGTTTGATAGTTTATCTCTCCTTGGTGAAATTAATTAAAATAGAGATAGGATAGTTTGAGAGATGGGAGATTTTCTGTATTGACTGATATTTGTAGTTATTTATGTTCTTGAGTTAAATTGGGAATGGGAATTTGCAGGTTCGGTGTACTTGGATCATGCTGGTGCAACTTTATACTCTGAGTCACAAATGGAAGAAATATTCAAATCTCTTACGTCTACTGTTTATGGGAATCCCCGTATCCTCCCCTAACACTTTAATTTTGCAAAAATTCTTCCATGAATACTCTGTATGCAAGCCCTATTCACGTGTGAGGAGTTTTTTTTTTTTTTACTATGTGGACGTTTGTATGTGACTTTATTTCTAACTTATAATTGACGTATAAGTTGTTTTTATGCGGCAATTTTTTCCTACTCATAAGTCATGCTAAATAAGTTGGTTTGACTAAATGTAGTGATTATTTTACCTTTCATCCTTTTGACAAATTACATCTAACCTCTCTCTGTATCTTCCTCCCTCTCTTTGGCACTCTCCCTATTTATCACTCTTTCGCTCTCCCTTGATATATTAGCAATTGTGTGAGAAGTCAAAATGATCTCCCAGTGCAGTTGGTAACATTATGCATCAAAAACAATTTTTGCTAGTGTACTTGCTCCAAATTATTGTTTCAAGTGTTGTAAGCTCTATTTGTAATTGATTGAAGATTTAATATTTGGTGTGTAGACTTTTTATATGTTCATATGTCTTGGACCTGCCTCAGTATTTTAATGATTCATTTTAATGTTTTATTAATGTTGGAATGAATGATGATTCTTATGATGGAATATTGAATCAACGTGTTTTTTTATTAATGTTCTTTTAGTAATTTTTACAATTTATTTTAACTTATAAGTCATTATCAACAAAACACCTTCACATCTTGTTTTAAATTTTAAATTATAAGTTTGATATCATGCCATGGTATAAAAGTTACTAGTCAAAGAGAATCCATTACTTTCCACAACATGTGTAACTTGGATTCAATGTCTTCAAGTTGGCAAGTTATTTTCTCAAATAACATTAAAAGTTTTACATGTTTGCTACTATCATCCTGCATATTGTACTATTGGTAGAATGAAATCATGTTCCTTTTTTTGTTTTATATTATTGAATCTGTTCGGTAGGATACCTTAAATATGGAAATTTTAGATACCCAAAATAGTGCCAGCTCTGCCACTTCTGAAATTGTAAGAGAAGCTCGCGAACAGGTAACATGTCGGTTTTCGTCAATTGTAGCGCCTATCCTTATTTCTTGAGGGTTAGTAAAACATAAAAATTTCTTGAGGGTTAGAGAACAAATTTTTATGTTTTACTAGTAATTTTTCTAACCCTGGGTGCATACAGAGATGTACATATTATAATTTCTGAAAGTGTTCAAGTTGTGCCTTAATCAATTTTTGGAGATAATAAGAGTGTTCTATACCTATGTTCTACACCTTGTGCAGGCTGCAAATGAACTGAGTTGTTCATGAACAGCTCAGTGTTCAGTTTGGTTAAGTTTTAGGTTGATTAAGGTTTAGCTCAGGCTCTTTCATTTGTGAAAATCTCGAACTTGCTTAGGCTCGGACATTTGTAAATGAACCAATCTTGAACACAATTGTTAGGCTTGTTTACTGAATGGACCAAGCTTGAACAAGGCTAAGCATGACCCTGATCACTTGAAGCCTAGTTCTACCCATTATGTGAAATTCATTATTTCCTTTTTCTTTTATTTATAAATTTTGGTATTTGTTCGAATAATCATTTCGATTATTTTTGAATGTGACGCAGGTACTTCATTTCTGTAATGCATCCCCAAAAGAGTACAAATGCATATTTACTTCCGGGGCAACAGCAGCCCTCAAACTTGTTGGAGAGGCGTTCCCCTGGAGCAGTCAGAGCAGTTTTATGTATACAATGGAGAATCACAATAGTGTTATTGGAATCAGAGAGTATCCTCCTGTGATCCTGTCATTGCAAATATGCAATTGCCTTTTTTTAAGCTCCGAGTTGTTGGGACAAGTCATGATATGGGCTGTAGGCCTATCGAACATATATTGTTTTCGGTACTTAAAGGTTCAAAGCATTAATCTATCAATTCCTTAAAGAAAATGTTCACCACTGGAAAATTCCTACCAATCCCAATCTCAAAATCATAAAATCATGTCAAAAGATCATTGCATGGTCACGACCTGAAAAATCCTACTGATTTGGTTAATCATGTGGGGAAGTGAAACCTGTTCTCTTGGTTGGTTGGAGTTTGACCAAGAGATTTTCAGATTGCAAGTAAGGGATTTGAAGAAATTATTCTTCAATTTTTCTTGTCTAGTTTTACTTTAAGTTAATGCTCTTTTTCCATATGATCAGTTACCACTTATTATCTGTAAAATGGGATAGAATTACATTTATAATATTTTTCAAGACTTTGTGGCTTCTTGTTGGCTTCAGCCCACCAACTACCATGTTGGCTCTCTGTTAGTCTCTAAGAATTCTCATTATTTCTTTTTAAATATATTGGTTTCTTTGGATTTGTCTATCCTTAATTTTCTAGATACGCACTCAGTAAAGGAGCTGCAGCCTTTGCTATAGATATTGAAGCGGCAGGACATCATGATGGCTCAAGAAGCATCGACTCTTCCATTAAAGTTTTACAGCATGATGTACAAAGGAGAAGTGAAGTTAGGCTCCTTGACAAAGAGCCTACTGGTATCTCATGAGTTTGCTGACACTTGATGTATCTTTGCAAAGTTGACCAACACTAGTTCCCCTCAACCTTTTCCTTACTATGTTTATTATTACACCTATGTTAACGCAATTACTCCCTCTGTCCAACAGTCCAATTTGACTTTTGCGCAAGAAATATGAGATTAGTGTAAATCTAAAACAGGTCTCGACTGTACCTCGCGCTAAGGTTCTTTTATTTCAAAATAAGGGTAAAGTGGGAACATTTGAATATTTTATAATCTATGAAGATGAGGTTATGGACATTTGAAAATGAAAACGGTTTTGGTTAACACTCGGCAGTCAACCTGAAACCAGAGTATAGGCAACTACAATTATCCAGCTTTATAATCCTATTGACTTTGTAGTTGATAAATGATGAGAATCTTTCATTTCTTTCTTTTCGAATATACTGGTTTAGAATACAAATGAGTAGGAACTGAATTATTAATGAGTGATAATTATTGAAAATTTTGTCATACTTAACCTTATCCATGAGTAGAAACTGAATTCTTTGTCTACTTCTTGAGCATGCAAAGTTTATTATAGGGACTCAAATGATATTAATACTTTTGAATGAGTTGAGTTTAAGTTCTCTAACTGGTACTTTGTTCGTTGCAGGTAATGTCTGCAACTTATTTGCCTTTCCCTCGGAGTGCAACTTCTCAGGCGTGAAATTCAATCTCGATTTGGTGAACACAATTAGGGAAAATCCAGTGAGAATTTTGGAAGGCTCTCCATACTGCAAGTAATAACTTAGATACCAATTTTTGCATTAGTTATTAATTCTTTATAACAAGTGCGCGTAATAAATGTATAGCTGTTTACTAAAACATTATTATTCTATTTTATTGGCGTCTTCAGTGGAGACGGTGTCGTGAGTTTATTTTGGATTGTTTATAACAATTACCTGACTTAATGATTGGAACCAGGGGATGCTGGATGGTTCTCATCGATGCTGCGAAAGGATGTGCAACAGAGCCACCAGATTTATCCAAATATAAAGCAGACTTTGTTGTCATGTCATTCTACAAGGTATATCTATTCGCAATTCCAGAAGTTGTCAAAATTATACATGAAAAATTGGTACTACTATTTTTTTGATAGAAGATTTGTAATCCATGCATCATTTTTTTCTCTGTCTAGCTATTTGGCTATCCAACTGGACTTGGAGCTCTCATTGTTCGAAATGGTAAGCAGTTGATTGGAAAAGATTTGTTCAGTTGATTCATAATATTAAGGATGTGGAAAATTATCATGTGCAATAGAGTATGAATGAATTGTTGATTTTTTGAAACCAACTTTTGTCTTAATTTTTCTTTTGTTGGTTATACAATAAGTTGAAAGATGATGTGAACTTTGTATGTTTGAATTTGATGTTAATATTTTATGGAATATTGATACTGCTTCATGGTAACATAGAATTCTGGTAACAATCTCTCTGTTCCAAAATCAAAATTGACTTTTCAAAGTCACAAAATCAAATTGATGTGATTTATTTTACTTTTGAAAACAACAAATCTTGTACTGAGTAGTACCTTTTACCTAGTTTTTGATTTTCATAATTGTTTTATCTAAAATTAAAAGGAATCATATCAATTTTAACTTGGAAATATCTCAAATTGACTTCAAAAAGTCAACTTATATTTATGGAATGGAGGGAATACTTTAAATTTTGCATGGTTCTGGTAAACCCAAAATTTAAAGGGATAGGAAAAAAACAAAGTCAGAAATAAATTTCTTGCCAAAGAGAAGCCATTTCCACCCAAAGAAGAGCTAATACTAAATTCAGGTTCAATACATAGTCATACCCTCCTCTACCCAAAAGTAGTCCCATTTGCAAAAAAAATTGTTCCACAAAAAGAGACATCTTCCTATTGATGGTAGTATTAGATGTCACAATGTCCTCAAATATAACGACACAATTTCACTACCAGGTCACCACTACTAAATGAAACACTCATTAAATGTAGGGATAAACCTGAAAGAAAAATATATCATTAAAATTGAAGTTTGCAAATTCTGTAAATGCGACTCCTTTTGTAACGGATTATTTGACAAGAATATTAACAAATTTGTATACACTGTTATATTTCTAATGGTATTATTGTCATTGTATGTAAATTCAGAGCAACTAGAATTTGGCTAGTGCTATAATTCTTTCAATTTACTCGCTCATATGTATTCGTGGTATGTGGACTTTTTGTATGCAAGTCCTTGGTTAAGTTGGTTTCAAGCTTGTAGTTTCTTCCTTATGTTGTCAGTGCAATTGAACTCTGTTTGGTTTGGGCATTATGATGTACTATGATTTGTCTCTTTATGTGCAAATTGGGGCTGAAAGAATGATGTATGATGTCCATTGTCGAGTCATTGGCTTTTTTAAGATGACACTAATACTGTAATACAGTAGTTGAGTCTTCATCTGACAATAGGTGTATCTTCATGGATCATCAATTGTTTTTCCAAAACCATATAGGCCTTTTAAGTCGGTTCCCTTTTGAGGACTTATCTTCCATTTTTCACGGTGATTCGCAAGAAATAAATAAAAAAATCTTACATGTATTGCTCTTCATCATCTAATTTTTGGAAAAGGGGTAAATACCTGTATGATTATGAATTTTGTCAACAAGCTTTGGGAAACAACGGGTTCCAGGCATAGTCAGATTTATGAGGGAATAAGTTGTAATAAGGTCCACATCCAAACATATGTATGATTGTATTTTATATAAAGTCTTAACTCTACTGACGCTAGTACTAGTAAGTTGTTGACTTTTTTGGGCTAAGAAGCAAGGATTCGAGTCGGGGATTTGTGTTCGCTATATGAGCATTTGGTGGTTTGGCAAATCGCACAAAGTGGATTTGGTACATATTTAAATATTAAATAAATTTTATTTAGAAACATATAAACATATTAGAGATAATGTAAATATGTATATGACATTGTATAGGAACTGAACAAGGTATAATATATATATATATATATATATATATATATTATTCATAAATAAATTAGAACTCTTATTCATAAATAAAAGAAAGTAATATAAACTAAAGAAGTAATAGTTTGAAAGAAAAAAAATGGAAAGAGTCAGTAAGACACTTGAACATTGTAGAAACAAAAAAGAAGGTAACTCAATCCGTGAAATAAAGAGCAAAAGGAAAAGAAGACTGAAGATGTACCAGTGACCGGGAGGAAAGAATCGAGATATGTAGTAGCGCAAACTTTTTAATATCAGGTTTTCAAAACTTTAATGTGACATAACATAGGAATTGGACTAAAAGTTGGGAAACAGGTAGTCACTGGAAGAGGTAGTTCTTAATCGATTGCATCAACTAAGAGCTCTGCCGGGACCGCGGATGTTAGATCCGTGAACAACTAGGGCATTTGACGCGTTTAAGTGTTGATTTTAACTCCTTAATTTGCAAACGACACAAATTGCCCCTACTGTATCTCACGTACAAATCCATCAGTGATTCCCTACCTGGCTCATAAAAACTAAGTTTTTTTTTTATCAAGATTCGCCAATTTGTCATTGACCATTGACTAATCTAGAAGAATCTTCATGCATCTAAATCCCCGTCGAATCTTTCCAATTCACTGAGCATATTTGTTTTATTTTGGATGATCTTGTGAGGTACAAGATGATCCACGTGCTCTTGGGACAGTGGATTGGGCTCAGGTAATTACAGAAGGTAACAGAGCAAAGCATGGTTCAAACTATTGGGCGATACTGTTACACAATATTGGTAAATATAAAATGACCATAGAAGCAAGTCCAAGAGTTATGTATCACATGATTTTTATAATTTTCTTAAATAGCAGCTTTGTATGTATTTTATTTCATTATTTTACTTATTCTTATCTTTTACTCCCTCCGTCCCATGATAAAAGTCTTTATTACTATTTTGGGTAGTCCCATGTTAAATGTCCATTTTCCTTTAATAACCAAACTTTTACACATATTTTCCTATTATACCGTAGCATTAAATATCTCATACTTTTCTATTCTAATTCTCTCTCCATATTTAATGACATTATTATTTTTGTCATTTCATTCATCTTCTTAATATGTTTTTTTTATCCAACGGAGGGAGTAGTATATATTTATAATTTTTAAATTTTTATGCAATATATAGACTCTGGGATATCGATATCCGATATCGCATGAAGAATTGATTGCCCAATATGTCTTCTGATACTTTGACTTTGAGGAACTAAGTGCTATAAGGTATGGGCGGTAGGAACCACCTCTAGAATCCTGCTTGAGTTTCGCCGCCCCTCTGAGAAATATTAACTTTCTTTTTTTTTGGCCTGGCATTCGTGTATTGATTGTTGGCCTTGTGAGGGAGTCCAGGTTCTCTAGTTTGATACAAATAACTGATGGGACTGACTGATCCTGGATGCAGACATTAGGAATTTAATTTGAGGAGATCATAATACTCCAATCCTACATTGAAACATGCGGGGTGAACTGAACTGTATATATTCTATTAACTTGTGGTAGTACACCAAGATGACCCAGAAGTTGTTGGGACAGTGGGTTGAGCTTTTAATCCAGGCTTGGTTTGGTGGCGCTGGTCGTTATATGAGCTCTTTTTGGAGCTTCACTCTAGGTTAATTATTTGTATAAATTAGAGGTTTCACGGTGTTTTGGGGTTTTTTACTCTGTTTGGGTGTTAACTTGTTATTGCAACTTTAGTTGGTTATGATTCTTGTCATTCTTGTGGAGTTGATTATTTTACTAGTGGACCTAGTACCCTAAGGCTATGTTTGTTTGCAAAAATGATGGGTGAGATATGATTATTTGTACTAATTTATTACCCCACTCAATTATTTTATCCCATGATTAATCCGTTATTTAATCCCATAAACTTTGTTTTATCATTTCTAAGGCTATTTGATGAGAGAATATAATCTCAAGTGAAAATATGGTATTATATAATCCCCCTATTGAGGTATCAAATGACTGTAGAAGTGATCAAAAATAGTTCATGGATTAAATAACGGACTAATAATGGGATAAAATAATTCAAAATGATAATAAATTAGTAATTTAGTACAAATAGTCCTATCTCATTTATCATTTTTGCAAACAAACGTAGCGTATAGGCAATTTCTTCTTGTACCTTCAAATTGAAAATTTCGTAAAGCACACTGCTTACTATGGTATACATATGATTTTGTGATGAAACTTGGAATGTAAACAAACATTCTCTGTACATACTGATGCGCCTACAATGAAAATTCTTGAGATCCAATAGTTGCAATAATTCTAGAAAGCCTTTTTCTCTATTTCGAGCTAGTACTTTGGCCTGCACTTTCTACACTTTATTTAACGTTTGCAGATGATTCTAATGCAACCTAATAATTTCAATGTTGTTTGAGACAGAGATGACTTGTTCAAATGTTATTTTCATGGGATAACAGCGAAGTCATTTAAGCTCAAAAAATATTTTTTTATTTTCTTTCCAAATTATGTGTGAATGAATAAATTGTTTTCTTACTCCCCTTTTCCCCCTCACTCTTTATGTTTGCAGAAGCAGTCAAGTTATTGAAGAAAACGTACTTCAGTGGAGGTTTGTGGTCAGACCTCTTTTACCAATAAAATTAAGAGGTGCTACTTTCATTCACTGTTGACTTGGTTGCAGGCACAGTGGATGCATCCATTGCTGATATTGACTTTGTCAGAAGAAGAAAAGGTGCTGAGGAGTCTTTTGAAGATGGTACCGTATCATTCTTGAGCATTGCATCCATTCACCATGGGTTCAATATTCTCAATACTTTAACGATGTCTGCTATCTCGCGGTATGTCTGTTAAGCTTTTGCATAAACAAACACAATCTTTGTAGTCATCTTGGTTATGCTTTAGATGAATTTGGGTTACCAATTCCACTAGCTACTCGTAGTAATTTTAGTGGATTATATGTAATTCTTCTTTCCAGAGTACATCTTTTTTTTAAAAATTTATTTTAACAGAAAAATATTATATTCACTTTTAAGTCAACAAATTATGCTTCGGTTTTTATTGCCATCAGCTTATCTTTACGACATGTGGTATGATGATTGTAAAATCTATAATCCCCCTTCCATGGGATGGTCATCAAAGATAAAAGATTTACAGCATAGTGGCATAGTACCAACCCCCACAGTGGAAATTTGGGTGCAAATCTCTTCCCTCCATAATGTTGATGATTTCAGTGATACCAAAATGACGACATGAGGAGTTTCTTATTGGCTTAATGGTCTTTTTAATATGGAGCAGTCCTGATGAATTTATTAAGTTCCATGAGCCCAGAAGTTAATTAAAAAAGGATAATATCATTGCATAATGTTTATATTTTCATTTTCAAATTGATAAAATTCTTTCTGCATTCATGGAAAGATGAGGGAACGATAAAATTAGTTCCCTTCTCTCTCATTGGAGTAAGTTCACATCCTAGTTTTTTTTCTCAGTAAATTCATTTTTGAGTTAGCATTCTCATCTTTAATTGCTATCAAGTTCAAGAATATTGGTGTGTTTTCCATGTTTTCTTACTTTTTCTTGATTGGTATGCGAATTCATAACCTGGTGTCTTCCTTGCGTATTAGTTCACCTGAAAATTACGTGTTTTGGTATGACCTATATCTTGTTATTTTCAAGGCATACAACATCACTTGCCACATATGTGAGGAATAAGCTTTTGACCTTGAGGCATGATAATGGAGGCAATGTCTGCACAATTTACGGAGTTAATTCTAAGGTCAGATATCAAAATTTAAGTTATTATTCATAGAAGTTGGCAAGACAAGCTACTGCACCTTACCCAATTATTCAGACACCGTTTTTTCAATAATAAATATGCAAGACTTCAATGGTTCTTGGAACTAAATTAAAGTCTGGAGTTACTAACCCAAATCCGATCTTGTCAAAAGGAAACTCGATTGTTGGAACAAACATAACACTTGTGGAGTTGAGGCTTTTTCTCAAATTCTTCCTAAATTAGTAGTGGAACAAAAGATAAATTAAAAGTTCTCATAATTGTTCAAGTACAAAGACTGATGTTACAAATTGTTAGTGTTGCTATTCAAGAAAACAGAACGATGCAAGAGCTTGCATCAGTCCTTCTAAACTACTAATTTTATACAAATCAAAGCATAAATGAAATGATTTGTTGATTCAGTTGACATCCTAATGGTTTTCATTTTTTGTTGGGATGGAAGAGAAATGAAAAATGGAGAGGTTTTAAGACTTTTCTGCTTGCTCTTCATACTAAACAAACAAATACAATTCCCCTTCATTTTTCTCCACTTTCAATGTTCTTTCACTTTCCATTTTCTTCTCTAATTTTCCCTACCCCATCCCTTCTTCTAATGAGTCAAAACCCGGAAACACTATGCATATAGAAATCACTTTTTACCTCTTAATTTCAGCTTTGAGAAGTCAAAGCACATTAGACAGATCTGATCACTTTGAATCTTCTTCCTCTTTCTGTAGTTTCTTATAATTTTCGTATATCAATTAATGAATATAGTATCATTATAACTATGTTACTGTGGTGCTGGATGTGACCTGCATTTTCTGTCAATTTTATATTTTTACCTGGAATTTTGAAAGACTTGTGATATTAGTTTGAATTTCCATTTTTAGGTGCCATGTAATCATCTGGGTCCAACTGTCTCATTCAATTTGAAGAGGTCAGATGGGTCTTGGTTTGGCTACCATGAGGTGGAAAAATTGGCTTCCCTATCTGGAATCCATATACGGGTAAGATTCGAGGAACAATTGTCTCCTTATATATATATATATATATATATATATATATATTCTTATATAGTCCCCATTGGACAAGTAAAGCTTTGCAGTACTATATATGAACCCTGTTGGCTAATTAAATTACCAGAACTTTTTTTGGACTGAATTCATCAACATGGTATTAGAGTAGGCAATGTCATTCATGTGAATGCCTCAGTGGGCAATTAATGTACGGGTTACTTCTCGTCTGCTATGAATTGTTTGTGTTCTTGGCTCATGGAACGCCATGTGTGAGGGGGCATGTTGAGAAACAAGTTATGTTTTGCGGTCCTACTCATACAATATAGGTTTGTTCGTGTACTAGCTTATGGTGCATTTGGAGGTCCAAACGCACTTGAGAATCTTCTTCGTTTAAAAGTAGCTTATTCCTAATGCAATTTATTTAACTCACAAACACAACGTTCAACGCAAAATTCATTCTTAATCGTGTTTTTGCTCGTCTATTTCAATATATGTGATCCACTCGTGCTCCCTCATGTTAATGTATAATCTTTTTGCTGCCTACTATTTCTATGAATTCTTTTTGTTTCATTCACCTAGTCCACTCCTTAAAGTATTCAATTGAGGTATCATTATAATATATTTGATACTCACCTATGACTGACATATATTCTTTCTTGATCTTCCTCCTCCATCCTCTCTCCTCCCGCAGTGGAGAAATGAGTTCTTTTAAGGACTAACCATGCTATTGAAGTTTAATTATATAAATTATGTGAGGGACATTAAGAGAAATGCCCTTGCAACCCCCTCAATCCATTAAAGATTATTCACGTTGTCTTTTTGGGTTTTTTTCCACGTTGACAAATTATTGGTCCACAGTTCCTGTTAGGGTTTTCCTAACCTAAGTTGGAGAGATGAAAGATTTGCAGGGAAAATAGATTATTGGATTAAACATTGAAAAGCAGAAGAAAACAGATGAGAATGACTTGAGCAGTTAGAGTTCTCCTATATTGGGGAAGAATCGGACAATAATCGATCTTGTACTGGAAAAGGTTACCCCACCATGTCATTAACCAGGGTATTTTTAGAGGTCAATGGTCCTTGGTCACGTGCTGTTATTTGCCCCCATACACTGCTATGATGAAGCTAAGTGCTTATAATTTCCCTCTCGACAACCCATGTCTTTCTCTCAATCAATCCAATCCCTTAATCAATAATTCCAAGCACTTTGTGCCTCAATGAGTCTTCTGCCAATAGCCAAAGTGGCCTAAAGACTGGTGTTATTATGTGGCTTGTCATGAATAATCCAAGAGCTTGTTTGAGATCCAAGTACCCAGGTCTTCGATATGTCATCATGACATTTGCTGCACTCCGAGAGGTCCACATGTCACTCTTCATTGCAGTTGTGCACATGCCATTACTTAATAGATTGACTACCTGTTGTACACGTGTCATTATCCTTCGAGTGCCTCACACACTTCCTTCACTAACACGCGCTGATTGACTATTCTGACTCATGTGCTCCAAATTGCATATGGGGCCCATACAAATCAAACAATTATTTATGTTGATTTTGTAGTTATTAACTCTGTGAAAAGGCTAATTAAAGGTTTAAATAATTTTTTACATTTAATGCTGGTAATTAATATGGGTAAAAATGGAGACCGGAAGATATATTATCAATATCACTGCAC